>JAVSBV010133864.1:0-17130 GCA_033117975.1 Parotocinclus spilosoma | reverse complement strand
CTCTCTCTCTCTCTCTCTCTCTCTCTCTCTCTCTCTCTCTCTCTTTCTCTCTCTCTCTCTCTCTCTCTCTCTCTCTCACTCTCTCTCTCTCTTTCTCTAGGCGAGTACACCCCAAGAGCTGCGTTCGTTTTATGAAAGAAACCGGACCCTCAGTCCCAGGTGATTATTATTACTCACTTATATATAGTCCCATATGGTCTTACCTGAAGATTGAAGCACCTTAACTTTAAGCGTCTTATCTTGTTGATTTGGTATTTAGATTTATTAAAGATGATCAAATTACTTAATACTGCTTTTGTAAGGCTTTCAGAAACGGTTACTCCTAGATAAACAGGTAAAGACGTTTCAGGTCATTCTGTCTGTTTCTGATATCTGACTGTTCCATGTTACATGTAGTGAATTCTGCATGGTGGGTGTTAAGATGCTCGAGGTTAATCGAGACACTCCTGATTTACAAAGCATTTATTTGCTTTCCTTTATTTCCCCCATTTCCCCAGTCCTCTCCTGTAAAGTTAGTCATGTATATTTAGGTTTAGTGGTTTAGAGCTGGATGACGAGCTAGTAATAACTGAATCAGGTCATCTTATAGCATTAGCAAATCGCTAAGTAGTTTGGGAAAACTCTGTTCTAACTACATAAAGTTCTCTGCAGGGAACAAGCTTAGATATGACATGTTATATATGATTTAGAATAATCATTCAAAACACACTGGACAAAAAGAAACTGCGACATTAGAACATCTTTAAAAGGACTTGGGTTTCCTTCACAGGAAGGCGCTGTTTAATGTTCGCTTTACGTTCTGCGAAACAGGTCGTTGACCGAAACGGACATTGACCAGACATTGCAATAGAGACATCGCCTTTTTTTATGTTACCATAATGTAAATATTAAAAGTATTTCCAGAAGCAAACTGTGTGCGACCGATACGTAAATGCGTTGGAGATACTGTGGACTGTGGCGACCTAGTGGGTAAGACACTGGACTATGGACCAGAAGGTCCAGGGTTCATATCTCACCTCTGCCAAGCTGCCACAGTTGGGTCCCTGAGCAAGGCCCTTAACCCACTGTTGCTTGGATTGTAAGACTGTATGAGTTGTAAGTCGCTCTGGATAAGGGCGTCTGCTAAATGCCATAAAATGTGAATGAGCCTAGCGGCTAAGGTACTGGACTCTGGACCTAAATGAACCTGATGGTCCTGGGTTCAAATCCCACCTCTGTCAAGCTACTACAGTTGGGTCCCTGAGCAAGACCCTTAACCCACCGTTGCTTGGATTGTAAGTCTGTATGAGTTGTAAGTCGCTCTGGATAAGGGCGTCTGCTAAATGCCGTAAACGTAGATACCGCTGAAAACACGAGTGATTGCTGAGGGATGGAAACGACGATACTTTTGCATCGATACACACTCTTAGGAACGACACAAAAGATCAAAGCTCAACGAGTGAATGTGAATCAGTTGACATATTCACACTGTAGGATTAAAGCCTTAAAGAAAGGGTGTTTTTGAATTGGAACCTGACACCTTTTTTATTTATGTTTCCTTTCCAGCATCCCACGCGAAACCTCCAGCCACCTGAGGCATCTGCTGCTCGGTCTGTTACAGAGGAACCATCGAGACCGAATGGACTTTAGTCAGTACACACACACACACAATGCCCACGAGAATAAACACAAACAATATCCACATCTGCTTCTGCTTCGTATTAAAGTCACACTGTGCAGACAAGATTTGTTTAGTGTCTGCTGCGTAGCTAAAATACTGTAGCTCCAGTTAGGCGTCGTGCAAACTTATTGTTATCTTAAATACATCTGTGTTAAAGCGAGTTTTTGTTCTTCCCCAGGCGACTTTTTTCACCACCCCTTCTTGGAAGCCAGCAGTGCTGTGAGAAAATGTAGGCTTTCCTTTTTCTGTTTTTCATATTTGACCTCTCGTGTTAATCATGCCTCATGTTGCCGTATCGTCTGGACCTGCAGTCTTATGCCTTTAAAAAGACAGTATGTAAGGTCAGGACTTTGACTGGGCCATTCCAAAACGTCACCTTTATTCTTGTTTAGCCATTCTTTAGTAGAACGACTTGTGCCGTTTAGGGTTAGTGTCTAACTGCACAGCAAGCCATCCTGGGCCAGATGCAACAAAACAGACTGCAATCATGATACTACCACCACCACGTTTCACAGATGAGTTAAGGTTCTTAGGCTGGAATGCTGCGTGTTTCTTTCACTAGGAGTAAGTTAACGTCCAGGTTATGTTCTGTGGTGGTCACGTTATGGGACGGTGGTGGCCTAGTGGTTAAGGTACTGGATTTGGGACCCTGAGCAAGGCCCCTAAAACACAATTTCTTGGAAGACTGTATTAAGACTGTGTAAGTGGCTCTGGATAAATGGCATAAATGTAAATGTTCTGTGAAACAGGACGTTGACTGAAATGACTGTTATTATTAGTAGACCGGTTACTGTAGTCACATAGCAGTACTTTGCAGGCAAAGTTTTTGTCCTAATATAACAATAGAACAATAACAATAGCAGATATATTTTTTTTAATTCAATTCTCTTTTCTGTCAGTGGGTGTTACGAGGGTTTGCTTGGCCTTGATTTCTGTCATTCAGACATGAATCACATAAGTAAGATTTTGATTTCTCAAAAGAATTCGGAATTAAACCGGTGAAGTCTCGCCCCTCCACATTTTTTCCCAGATAACCTTTTGAATTGTCCGTCTGCTACGATGCATCATGGGCAGTGGGCACGGCATTTCAGGGCTATGAAGGGTTCACAAACTTTCAAACACAGAGTGCTTAATTCCTTAAATCCTTAATTTGCGGGACTTTGTCTCTCAGCCTCTCCAGTGCCCATGCCCTCGTACCCCAGCTCAGGATCTGGAAGCTCCAGCAGTGGCTCTTCAGCCTCCCACCTGACCCCAACACAGGTAACACACACACACACACACACACGCACTTCTTGGTTTTTCCCTGCGTATGTTTATAGACCACGTACTGGGTTTTTTTTCTGATCGACAGTCAGAGACCGAACCACAGAGGCCACACCCAGCGTGCAAAACCACGCCCCCATCGGACTCCCAGCTGAACGACCCCTCCTCCTTCGAGATGGAGGACTACATCATGGTGCCGGCTCAGTTCCCCAGTAAGCTCACCTCACACAATCACACCCAACACAGCGCAGTTCCTCTTTTTAATCACAGGTGGCAGCGCTAGGCTTCTGTAAACTACCGGGTCCGAGCGTATCGGAAATCTTTTCTAATTCTGTTCCCTGGAGCTTGGCAGAGCTTTTATTGTTATAATCCTGCCCGGATCACCCGACTGGCCTCCCTTTCCTCAGACACAGGAAATCAGGAGATGGGGCGCCGGAGGGTCCCTGCAATCATAGTTTCTGTTTTTGTTTGTGTTTTTTGGGTCCATTGCGTTAATATACTGTGAAAACATTTTACCACCGTATATACGGGCAAAAAATGAAAGCAATAACGATTAAATGCTTAAATAAACGCATCTCAGAAATCTTTACTGGAAAGCTTTAGAAATCTGCTTTGCAAATTGGGGGCAGAGCTATTGTAGGAGGGTACAAAGTAGATGGTAACACGGGAGTGGATTTTCATTCCTGTCCAATCCCAATCCCGGGTCGGAATTAAAAAAAAAAAAAATCCTGTCCTGTCCCACTCCTGCTAAAATGACTCCCGCTGGCATCCCGCTCCCATCCAACATGACTCCCGCTCCTGTACCGCTCCCATTTTTCCTACTTATTTTAGTTTTTAGGCAATAAAATTGAATTTAATCTTATCCCCATTCTTTTTAAGATTAGTTTGTGTTCTGCAGTTGTATTTCAAAGGATATGGCAACAGGTACAGTTCATTTGTGGTAATATAGGGAGACATTTTATGCCTTAATAAAAAAAAATCTTCTCTAAAGGCCACAAAAACATAAATAATACACGGCCTGTGGTCCCTATAGTTCTTCCTATGGAGGATCAGCTGCTTAAGTCCCTGTTAAATAAACCCAAACATAACATAAAGTTACATTTTACTCATTTATTCAGCAATTATTTCCTTAAAACATTAGGCATTCATTTGCCTAAAGAAAAAACTGCACAAAGCAAAAAAACTTTTGTCAACTAACAAATGTGCATAAAAGCATAAAATGTGTATAAAAGCATAAAATGTGTATAAAAGCATAAAATGCACTTCACTTACTGTGCCTGAGTTTTGTATAAAGAAAAAAGTGTGTAACGCTCGACTCTCATAAAGTTCTTTAATATTTGCGACTTTCCTGTCAGTTCTTTGAGCTTTATAGATCAGTCGTTACTTTGCGTTGCAAATAAATTTATACGACATCAGTTTCTGAGCTTCTGTTTACTCCCTCCATTGCTGCTGTTCTATGATTGAGGCACCGGTGGCTTCTGGGCCGTGTAGTTCTTTAGAATTGCGTTACTGTAGGTTTCTTAAAAGAAAAAAAACGACAAAATGGCGGTGCCTATTCTATGGTTGTCTTTTTTTCTTATTTATTGTGGCTCCCGTCTGCTCCCGTTAACTTTTTTTATCCTGTACCGTCCCAATCACGTGAGTAATAGTTAAGTTGAGTCCCATCCCGTGACCTGTGGGATTCCTGAATAAATGTCAAGCTGCCACAGTTGGGCCCTTAAGCAAGGCCCTTAACCCACAATTGCTTGGATTGTCAGATTGTATAAGTTGTAAGACGTTCTGGATAAGGGCTTCTCCTAAATGCCGTAAATGTAAATATAAATGTATGTGGAGTCTGCATGTCCTCCCCGTGTCTGCGTGGGTTTCCTCCGGGTACTCCGGTTTCCTCCCACAACTCAAAGACCTGCTGGGTAGGTTAATTGGCATCTCTAAAGTGGCCCTTAGTGTGTGACTGTGTGTGTGTTCTACGATGGATTGGCGTCCCATCTAGGGTTGTTCCCGCCCTTGCACCCAGAGTTGCCGGGTGGGCACCGGCTGGCCCGCTGCATTACCATGAAGCGATAAACAAAACAATCTGCAATCGAAATATTCAATGTTTATTCCTTTAGAATCTGTAACTTCTTTTAACTGCTTTTACCCTCGTCCGGTTGCCATGTCGAGACAGAAAGACGTAAATGTTATTTATCTCCCGGACATCAGGGTATTAAATCCTATTTTGGAAAACAAAACAAAGTGCCAGATAGCCCGATGACGCACAGATTAATAAGTTATTTTGTTGAATAAGATGAAATCACAGGCGTTTGGTGACCCCTAGCAGGACCTCGGTGTGCTCTGATGAGACATGCTTACTTTCTGTGGTATCGCTCCTGAGATCTTGAGTGAGATCAGTGTGGACATATTTTGCTGTGAGCTCAGATTCCTGTTACTCAGGTGACACATTTATCTCGATACTTTCTAATTAGCGGGAAGGGACCGTCATGGGACCACCACGGACCAGATCAGATAATTAAATACTTTTCCGGTTGAGTACTGTGAGTTGAGTCACATCTATCTTGTTACAGCGTATAGAGACTAGAGCTCAGTTCCTTCCATGCACACTGGGTGTTGGCCTTTTGGAACGGTCCAGCATCCAAATAACGACCAGTAACTACATACAGTCCCTCTATGAAAAAGCGGTCTTGTGAAAATGTTTGGGGCACCCCTTGTCAAACTGTGTTGATTAACTCAAAGAAGTTAGGATAACACAACTTTTGGGATGGAACAAACAACAAGTTTTTAGTGCTGTAGTCAAGACTGCTAGAACTGAGTACGAGTCGGGACTAAGACCGAGACACACCGAGTCAGAATCAAGACCAAGACTTTCAGTAGTGGAGTCCGAGTCAAGAGCGGGAGGGACCGGGGCCGAGACCAAATTAAGATTTGTTCATTATACAAGAATAAAGAAGGGAATGGAAAATACGTTAGTTTGTAATGTCACTTTTTTGTTACATCCATCATCATTAAATATTGTTTTAACTTACATTGAGCTGAATGTTTTTTTTAGTGAAGCCATGCATAAAAATTCCCACCTCTGCCAAGCTGCCACAGTTGGGTCCCTGAGCAAGGCCCTTAATCCACAATTGCTTTGATTGTAAGATTGTATAAGTTGTAAGTCGCTCTGGATAAGGGCGTCTGCTAAATGGCGTAAATGTAAATGTAATTTTTCACGTCGTTTTTTTGTGTATTTTTTAAAAATACACACTTTCAGTCTGAGCATCAAAATATTACATTAAAAAAAAAAAACGATGATGATTGATTGGATACCGAATGTGAAAAACAGGAGCTTGTTTTTTCCTGTTAGCCAATCAGAGTGCGGTTTTTATTTAGGCCTTTGGATGAAACACTGATTTATTCTGTTTAAACGACCTGTTGAATATTTAATAATGGTAGAAAAACAGTTTAGTTTATAATTTTAATGAACCTCGGACTCGACCGGAACAGTTTCCTAATCCACCTTACTTCAAGACTGAGACATGTCCCAAGTCCAAATGAGGTTAAGACAGAGACGACAGCTCGTTTATGGTAACACGACATTTTTTAAATAAATTCTGAGCCATTAAAAAGTAGATGAAGGTCAATCTGAGATCATACAAAGTGCTATATAGATCATCTGGTTCCATTTTCATGATGTTGTAAAATATCTGTATTGTCCTTTAGGGGTGGCCGATCATTGGTCACAAATTTAAGTACAATAAAAGTCTAATATGTGCCATCGTAGGGGTTCCCGTTATCCATCCGTTATCTGTTATCTGATTTATTTTCACAAATGAGAGGGATGTTCTTATAGTGGGGGTTGATTTTACCGGCTTCACAGTTTATCTTGATTTTTTCTTTTTGTGTAGAACAGAAATACAGTAAATCCAAAGTCCGGCACTTAAGGCAAGTGCATATATAATGTATAATAGATTACAATTTAAAATCAAATACAATATTAAAAAGACATTATTACTGGCCCGCGAGCACGTTGCAATTTTTCCTTTCACCCGACGGTGGCAGCATCACATAAATGACGTAAGAACGGTTTGCGGTCCAGACAAACTGATCAACACTGACCAGGCCAAGTGCATCTAACACAACATCACCTCTCACACAGGTTTCTAATATTTGTTATATTTAGTTGGTTATGTGACTTAAGAAATGTTAGACATGCTTTGGTATGGATAGCAAACTCATTCATTCATTCATTATCTTCCGCTTAATCCACATGGGGTCACGGGACAGCCGGCGCTCACTCAGCAACTCTGGGCACAAGGCCAGGAAGACGGGGCGCCAATACATCTTAGGGCACGATTACACACACAGAGTCGCTCGCACACGCACTAAGGGCAACTTTAGAGACACCAATTAACCCAACGCATGTCTTTGGACTGTGGGAGGAAACCGGAGTACCCGGAGTAAACCCACGCAGACACGGGGAGGACCCAGGCCGCTCCACGTATTTAACACGTTACACTTTCTCACCAGTTCTCGCGAGGTTAGTGACATTTCGGTTTGCAAAGGCACAGGAATGTTTTTTTTTAAATTATAATATAATACGGGAAATTTATAAGAAAATACTAATACGGGAGGACAAGAAGGTTAAAATACGGTCAAAACGGGAGACATGACAGTCTTAGCTCTGTCTTTATGCTGTGATTGCTTTGTATTCTTGCTCTACTGCAGTTACAACATTTGACCAGTAGATGGAGTAAAATCCTACCATGGAACCTGGTTCAGGTTGCAGCACTGTAACAGCACGGGCGATACCATTCCGTTCTTCCACGATGCCAAACTCATTAGTCTTGCCGCTCAGATTTAATTGCAGAGGCTCGACATAACATCTGTGCTGACGTTATTTCCAACAGACTAGTATTTAATTGGCTGCTTGCATCGTGTCGGGCTGACTCTGATAATTAAATCTGCATTTTCTTCAAAGTCATGGGATTATACACCATATTCTGTTTTTTGTTTTTTTTAAATCAACCTAATTAGATGAGCTTATAAGACAGATTGTACACATTCAGTTGTAAAAAATGTTCCTAAACTTGTTGTCTGTACCGAACATGCATGAGCAGAGGTGACATGGGAGGACCAGCGGCACGAACGCGATGGTTTGGGCCCACTTAACGGTCACGACCTGTCTCAGGGACCGCCAGGTTTGTCCTGCCCTGCTCAGACCTCTGCTTTTCTGTGTGCTCTTTATTTCCCTCTTTAAAACACTTCACTGTAATTATACATAATACATTTTTACACTTTAGTTTATAATCACAACCAAAATACTTTTTTTTTAGATGTAAATGTACACGATAACATAATGGATGAACACACCACTCGGCAAAAGTCTTAGGCCACCATTCGATTTTATTATGCCAATGCTTTAATAAATCGTCTTTATGAAAGCAGAATCTCAACCTCGGTAAACGTTGTGTTATGTACAGTCGTCCGGGAACAGCTGGTTTTCTTTGCTGGTTTATAGTGGTATAGTATATAATGGAGACCAGTTGGTCTGATTAAAACCTTCTGTCATTTTATATTACGTTTTATAAAACTTCTCTTATAGAGCTCGATGGCATTGACTTAAAAACATGCATCTTTAAAGAAGTATAGGATGGGATTAACCGTCCAGTCCCAGCCGACTCTCGGTCACTTGATGGATCATGGATCTCCACACATTTCTGTCCTTCATCAATGTGATCCATGAAGTATTTCGGGCTTGGGACCGGCATGCAGCTGTTTCCAGTTACACGGCTGGGGTGTTCTGCATACGCAAGTCAATGACAATTTGGAGACGTCAATTAACCTAGCACTCTTTGGACTGTAGGAGGAAGCCGGAGTACCCGGAGTAAACCCATGCAGACACAGGGAGGACATGCAGACCCAGGCCGCTCCACCCTGGGATTGAACCCAGGGACCTTCTTGTTTTGAGGCAGCGGTGCTACCCACCGAGCCACCGTATGAAAATGCTTTTACTTTCATTATTAAACACAGCTTTGGCTCAAGGCCATTCAAGATTTCTTCTGTAAAGTTAACAAATATACTTCTACATTTCAGTAATGTGTTGGACAGTTTTAGCCCAATCATTTCTGATAAGGATATCAGTAATATGCTTAATTGTTCTCTTTTGGCTTACACAGTAAACACAACAACAGCTTTTATCCCACCACAGCTCATAGGTGTAAGAAAAAGAAGAAGCTACTCACAACAATTAATGTAAAAGACCGTACCAAGGACAGAGTAGGAATTTCTAACAATTAGGGGCAAAACATTTGATACATATTAATGACTGCAGTGATTCTTCCATTTAAAAACATCTCTTTAAAAGTCCTTTTTTAATCCAAACCATAAAGTGTTTATTCCCTATAATCTCTATATTTCACAAGGTCTTAAAAAGAACATAATGACGTATTTAAATTGTTTTTTTCTGGCAGTTCTCATCCATTCAAAGCCTACATCATCTAACATCACAAGTTACACAGTTCATACGGAGGCAAGTAGAAAAATAAAGCTGTCCTCTGCGTGACAGGTCAAATAAGACTCTGAATAAACATTGCCGCTTTTAGAACCGATTAGATTAAATACAAAGAAGTTGCTAAACTCGAAGGTTTCGTGCAAAATTTACCTTCTCCCCGGTCCGCCATTTTACACCCACTGCAATGTTGACAAGCGCGTTTACATCCCTGCGCATGCGCACAATGTACTTCTTTCTTCTGACTAGATGGGAAAGTAAAGGAAATACTAAGGATTTTTTATACAGTAATATCAGGGGAGCATCTAAACTAGATATCATACTGGGGCTCACTCGGAATTTAGAGGGGTACGGCTCTAACCCTGTCAGTCAGTCTTCAGTCTAAGGGACACAAATGTGCATAAAAATATCCCTTTAAAACAATACATGAAGTAATTCATCCATGAAATGGTTGTTACTCTGACATGGATCAGAAATTATAAACAAATTAACGTTTATTAATTGCATCGTTCATGCCAACATAACTAATTCCAGTTTGCTGGTATAAGGAATTTGCATTAATGGTCTTTTCAAGATCTTGTCACGTTTCAGTTATGTCCTCCATCATACTGTGAGAATGCAAGAAACCTTCAAGTGATATTTGATATAAATCCAAGTTTCTCTACTCATATTGCCAAACTGACATAGTCATGCAGGTATCTCCTCTACAACAGCAGGAGATTTCGACATTTCCTTTGCAGAGAAGCTGCACTGGTGTTTGTCTAGTCTGTTGCTGTATCAAAACTACATAGATTACTGACATAGATTACTGCAATGCTCTTCTGACTGGTCTTCCACTTGTGTACAATTAAACCCACCAACTAATTTAAAATGCAGAAGCACATCTGGTTTTTAATTTACCCAAACTGTTCAGATCACCCCACTGTTATGTTCTATTCACTGGCTCCCTGTATTTGCCTGCATCACTAAAAAAAACAAAAAAACGGACAAAAATCTTCTTACCTGAAGGTAAGTTGTACTCGAACAAGTCTTCTGTGTACTGGCACCCAGATAATGGGATGAACTTCCACTGGAAGTCTTTCGCTGTCTTGTTCTTCAATGGGCACTTAAGTTGAGGCTGACAGTGCACCTCTAATTCTTTGAAATAATATTAAAATAAAAACCTCTGTTTGTAGATTTACCCACATTAAATCCTAACATGGTTGGGTTGGGTTATGCTTTTGGGTTTTTGCTTATATCTACCAGCATGAGGTAACATTTACTTCTGTAAGTCGCTCTGGATAACAGTGTATCCTAAATGCTGTTCAATTAAAAATCTAATAAGTATCTAATTTTGTAATGACAGAGCCAAAACACAAATTACTCTGTGGTTAATAAAATAAGGAGCTGCCCAAACTTTTAAAAGATGCTGGAGTATTATGGGACATGTAGTGCCACTGGTTAATTTGAGTGGCATATACTGTAGTTCTGTTCAGCAATCCAGGATAAAATTGACGTTTTATTGGCATGAATATTGAGAGGCACAGCAACGTTTTACTGGGGCACATGCCCTAGTAATGTGGGCATGTTGAGTTCTTCTTTTACCTAAAATCCTCATCAATAAATAAGTATTTTTTATCACAACCACATGTGCCACATTTGCTGTCACCCCTAAACATTTTTATAAACAGAATGTAACAGAAGCATTTTTCCATTTATGTATTACTCTGCTAAAGTTGATCAGTGTTAATGAATATTCATGCAGTAATTCATATAGTACACATATAATACATGCAGTGTATATAAAGTAAAATAAAAAGTATAGCTTATATAGGTCAAATAAACGTCGAGTTTATTTTTTTTATGATACTTATTTTCACGAAGAGGTATTTAGATGCGACTTAAAAAGTCTCTTTTTTAAATACACTATAAATCTATTAATTGATGTGGTATGTTTACGTGAAACATATTAAACTCATAAATTGTAAGATATATTTTTTGTGAAAAAAATACAATCGTTCGTACCAAGTTAAAAGAAAAAACACATTCGTGTAGAACTGGCAACATGGCACGTCGATGAGCGTTTTGAATGGCAGTTTGATTAGCCAATTACATATTTCGTAGATGAATGACGAAATCGCAGTGCCCACGTGTGAACCAATCAGAGTTAAGAAACACAGAGCGTAAAGTTAAGTCGTTTGTTATTGATCCTCCCCCTTTCAAAGTTTATGAGAAAGAGGAATCCCGAGACAAGGCCGGTCACGTGTGTAGAATAACGAGAAACGATTGGCTATATGGACAGTAGAAGGCGTGGCTAAGAGGCGGCGTGGGTTCGATTGAGTGACACAATTATAACAAGTTGGAGATGGCGCTGAGGGGAAGTGTCTGACGGAGGTGCATGGAGACTTTATTCGGAACCGGACACGCAGAGTTACTGATCTAGCACTGGGTCGCGGTTGCGAGAGAAATGCGCACTGGAGAAAATGTGAAAAGAGCGCAAGCGGAGTCTTGAGGCGGATTGGTGCGTCTGATCTGAACGGCAGTGGGATCCAGGCGGGCAGAGGCGCGGCGGCGGCTGCTGCTGCTGCTGCATAACCCGGGTGGAGTCGCACCGCTGCTGCTCGCTGCTCTTCATGAAATCGTGCGGAGCGTCGGTGGCTTCTGCAGCCTGCACCACCGCCACAACCACCACCGCCGCTGTCGCTGCCGACCCGAGCCTCGGCGATGATGAAGAGAAGAAAATGGCGGCGCGGGAAGCGAGTGAAAGCGGAGAAGACTTTCCAAAGCTCACGGCACAAGAGCAGGAGCGCCTGGCCGCCATTGACAGGTTCGAGAGATGAACTATAAGCAGTGTTGATGTTTTGGTCGTGTGCTGAAATGGTTAAATTGAGCTGAAGTAACAGCAGCGCCTCTGTGTTTCCATCTGTCTGCAGTTCAATGTTTGGATTTCAGAGGCTTCATGAAGATGGCTCCAGAACGAAGGCCTTGCTGTTAAAGGTACCTATATGTGTGCACTCGCTCCTCATCAGTGCTTAGCCCAGCCTAAAAGATTAACGACCAGTCTGCATTTTCTTTAAAGTTTGCTTTCATGGTCTTCTATATGTTACTGTTAAACCACTGAACCATTTTGGTCACAATTCAGGTGTTAACGGCATAAAACCAGGCTTCTATTTTTAAATTTCTCCTAACTATTTGCAACGAATATGACCTGCCAAGTATAAACCTGTTTTGAAAAATATCCTTAAATTTGGCCCTACTGTGCATAACACAAAGTCAATACTGTGTAACAGAGTATAAAATTGTCTCTTTGAGCACCAGGACATGGCTGTGCAAAAACAAAACTGCCATTCTTTTTCTTTAACAACTTTTTTAGAGCAATTTATATATTTTTGCAATTCAGGCAGTTACAGGTTGCTCAAGGACCCAGTAGTGGCAGCTTGGCAGAGGTGGGATTTGAACCCTGGACCCTCTGATTTAACCACTAGGCCACACTGGTTCTGGTGCCACAAATACTGGCTTATGAACAAATTGATGCAGCTGTAGGTCAGGGCCTTGTAAGATTGTATCAGTTGGAAGTTGCTCTGGATTTTGTACTTCTGCATGGTCGTGTTTGTCGTTATTGTAATGCAGCACATTTGATGGTTTTACACATGCCTGTCCATCACTGCATGGTTCTGAGTCGTTGCCCAGCTGATGCCTGTACAGTGGTAACCTCGTTCTCATCGTTGTTTCCTGAATGCTGAGAAAATATTCCCACAATGCAAAAAAACCCTGAAATATCTGTACTGTAGCCATTATATTAATTAACGAAGTTGTATTGTATAGCAGCACCCTGATTTATGATGGGGATATATTCAGACAAATCTATAATCATGAACTAAAGACTTTAACAAATGTTTGGGCGAGTGGTCTATAGCAGAGAGTCTAAGTAAGTTAATGTTTAAAACGCATTAACCTACAGGTTGGTCAAAATCGTTAACACGCTGCTTATTTTATAATAATGTGTTGAAAATCTCATGGACCTTAGTGAGTAATGGATTGAAAGTGAAAGTTAAAAGAAAAACACTTACTCTATTGGTGAACTCTGGGCACTATTACTATATTACTAGTCTCTTTAGGACTTGTTTGCACTACTAATACAATCCTGTAATAATAAAGAAAAGCACTATTAACAAAAGAGTTGTTCAGTGAACAAGAGCTATTGTGAGCCTGAATCAGTGAATTATTTTGTAGTGAATTAAGCTTTGGTATTGAGAACCAAATTTGTCAAGTTCCTGAGGTGGTCCGGAACTGAGGTAACTTTCTATATGAACTGCTTCCTTCTACATTCCAAAGACAAGTTGGGTCAACTTGTTTCTCTAAAAAGTGTCCCTGTGTGTTCTCCCTTTTATGACCCTGAATATGATAAAGTGTGTCTAAAAAACTGAATGAATTACTGTTTTATCTGTGAACTATAAATATCGTTTGCATATAGGTGTGTTTATAGACACGTGCATGCTTCTCAGACAAAAATCCAGCTTTCAACTGAAGGAATTGTGGTCTGAGGAAGAAATTCTGCATCAATAAGAAATTATTTTTAACAAAACAGTTGACACGATTGTTTGCAAAGCTGCATTTAGTACTTTTCACAACCTCCCTTTAGCTTTGGCTGCTTTTGGATCTTCTTCTGTAACACCTTACAATATGGGAGAAAACTGCTGGGAATTTGAATCCATTTCTTTTTACAGAATCTCTCCAGGTCACTCTGGGTACTAGCGTGTGCATTTTTTTTAATGCTCACCTTCAGAGGTTTTCTTTGTGGTTTATACCAGGGGACTGAGCTGTCCATGGGAGAATCTTGGCTTTGAGTGGAGTAAACTATAGTTTGTTGGCAGACAGACTGAGGGTTGATTGATTCATCGTGCTCAAAGTTTTAAGAGCTTTTAGAGGAAACTTTCTCAAGTTTACAAACCCAGCAGCCTCTTTAATTATCAGTGGGCATACTTAACATTTGTGGATAGATGACAGGGAATACTTTCTTTCTGGCCATCCTTCCAAACAATCTGTTATGATGGAGATGGTACCTGGTGGTAGTTTTGGATACATGGTCATGTTTTATATAATTTCCCTCAACAGGACCACAGCAATTTAGGTCCTACTGGATCATTGTCAACACTGCAGTGCTATGTTGTGGTGTGTTATTGTGTGTTGTGCTTGGGGCTGGGTCTTAACTTTGTTCTGCTTTGGAATTGATTTCAAAATTCCAAGAAGTGATAACCCTTAACAGAAAAGGAATTTAGATTCTACTGGTGCAGCGTCATGTAATCACGTAGTTTTTGTTTTGATTCGCATTGTGTGAGCATTAGTGGAAGCTCAAAGAGAGAAAATGGATAACCCCCCCCCAAAAAAAAAATTAAATAAATGCTAAACGTTTCAACTATTAATTTGTTGTAAAGTAGGCTGCATCTCCCACATCTAAAGCATAAGCATCGATTTTGAGCTTCAGTAATGTACATAGTTTGACTGTGATCTCAAAGGCCAAACAGTGCTTGAAGGCTCTAAAACACTTAACATGAACCAGCTCTCCGTTACAACTGGAGATACTTGATCTCTGCTGCTGAAGTTCTGAACCTGTGACTGAAATCGGCCAGTTTTCAGTGTGATCGGCCGATCTTATGTTGGCCTACACTGACATTTGTGACAGCGACAAGAAGACAGCCACTCATATAAAGGACACAAGGCTTTGACTTACATGAATTCTGAATAACGTTTAGCAGAGCTGCTTGCTGGTCTGTTTATTTTTGGATTAATTTTAGTTGTTTCTAATTGCGTTGGGCCCTTAATGCCTGGGATTTAGTGTAAGTGTTTGTAATGTATTACAGTAGTAACAATTGACTTGCTGTCTGTGTAAATCTGCGACCTGATTGGGCTGAGTTGTATTACAACCTCTTTGCTTGTACTTGTACCCTTGTACTAACTGGTAAAAGGTTTTTTGTCAAGGCTTAAGTAAAGTACAGTTTAAACATGTTTGAAGTGACTGATATTTTGCGGCCACAAAGCTAAAGCGAGAGACAATAGAGCCAGGTACAAGCTCACAGCTCCTGCTGTCTTTACTTTCTGTGTGCTGTCATTTAGAATTCTTAGACGGGATTGGCCATATATTTAAGAACTCTGAAATATGTGATGGCGAAGATAACTTTTAGACACCCTTATCCAGCGCGACTTACAACTGATACTGTTCGGATGCTGGTTCCGGCACCACGCACTTGGATGTTCTTCCGGCTCGGCGTCGCTCTGATTGTCTTCAACAGTGGAGGCAGGTCCCACCAGAGTGCAGGAACTCCCTCCATCGGTTGGACATTAGGAGACGATGTGCCGCCAAGGACCTCCCACTAAGGACTCATTTATTTTGTTTTATAATTTAGTTAATTTTTAAATTTTTCTATTACTAATTTAACTGTTGTTATTACTTTGTTATTTATTTATTGACCTGGTTTTGCTGTAATTTCATATACTTTGGTGTTTATTTAGTTAGCATCTAGGCCACCCATGGAGTATGGGTCCCCTGTTGAGTCTTGGTCCTCCCAAGGTTTCTTCCTACCATTTTAGGGAGTTTTTCCTTGCCACTGTCGACCCCGGGGCTTGCTCAACTTGGGATTTGCCTTTTAAGAAAGTGTAATATTGTGAAGCTGCTTTGGGACAATACTCCATTGTAAAAGGCACTATATAAATAAACTTGAATTGAATTGAATTGAATATATTTATATATTGTTTTATACATTGTCACAATTTCATTGGAATTGGTGTTGTAAATCAAACAATGTTGTATGGATTATTTAAATATGATAGTGCATGTGCCTGCAAAATGAGAGCATGTACAACAAACTAATAACATACCAAAGCAAATTAACACTGTGCATAAGTAGAATGAGGTTTGATATTACTGTCTAGCCATGACACTCACCAACCCTTAGCAGGAAATGGAAATGGACACTAAAACTGACCTGTCCTTTCTGAGTAACTGCTGATAGGGACATAACCTAAACAAATATTAAGCATGACTTGAGTTAATTCTGTAAGCATGGTATAGTATGGTATAGTAAGCAGTGATTGTTTTACTGTCCATGATTGAAAATGCTAATTGAATTACCAAAATAATGCTGTACTTGGCAGGATTTCGTTTTTCATAATTCATTTGTTAAGCATCTTTAAAAGAAAAATAGATTAGTATAACATAGGAGTAATTTTAGTAATTTTTTTAGTAATTTTAGCAATAGCAGCACTTGCTAATCTCCTTAACTTCCAATTTGTTAATAATTCACTGTTGCAAAATAGATTTCAAACATTGTTAAACATTCAGTGACTTTTAAATAGATCAATACAGGTTTGGGTTGCCTGAAGCTATGACCCAGAATGTTATTAAATAATATCTTAGGCAAAAAGAAAGACATTGATGGTATTTGTACCAGTACTGTACTTCAAAGTCAGGTATTTCCAATTAATCATGAAGTATTAAAGTAGCAACTGAGCTACCTGCTTCGTATACACGAGTTTAGAAGAGACTGTGGTAGCCTAGTGGTTAAGGTCCTGTTCCTGGACTATGGAAACAAGGTCCAGCATCCCTCATCTGAGCTACTACTGTTGGGTCCTTGAGCAAGACCCTTAACCAACAGTTGTTTAGATTGCAAGACTGTATCAATTTAAGTCACTCTTGATTACGCTGTTTGCTAAATGACATAATTGTAAATATTAAGAGAGCCTGTTG
>JAVSBV010133853.1:0-17132 GCA_033117975.1 Parotocinclus spilosoma | reverse complement strand
TGTGTGTGTGTGTGTGTGTGTGTGTGTGTGTGTGTGTATGTGTGTGTGTGTGTGTGTGTGTGTGTGTGTGTGTGTCTTGGTGCTCTGTAAATAAAGTGGTTTTGATTGAGTGCTTTCATGCAGTGTATAGTACAGTGAAACATCAGTACTAACTAATGTTGATTTTCTGCCCCTATGTTCTAACATTTCTGAAATGTTGTGTGTCAACAGGATTGTTTTCTAACCATGAGTCCTGCCTGGTACCAGAGTCTGATCAAAGTGCTGCTGTCACGTTTCCCTCAGAGTTGCAGGCACTTTGTGGATGACAGCGGCATTCAGTACCTGGTAAGTAACTTCAGTATAAGAAGTCTGCATAATAGTGGGTTAACATAAAGGTGTTCAGTGTTTGATGCGTGAACTAATATAGCTGTAAAATCGTTTAGATATAAGACCCGTGTTAAGGTGTAGCGACAATGAAAAAACACAGTCAAATTCATTTATATAGCGCTTTTTACAATGGTGCATCATCTCAAAGGAGCTTTACAATATTATCTGAAAAGGCCAATCCCAAATTCAATAAGTCTAGGGCGACAGTTGTATGAGAAGAGAACTTTACATATAGTATATTTACACAATTGTTAAAAACATTAACAAGTCACTTAAGCTCTGAAATCTAAAATTTGGTGTGTGAACCCAAGCGTGGCAGCTTGACAGGCACTTGAACACTAGATATCAGTCCAATAGCTCAACCATTTTTTAAACGGCAATCCATTGGTGCTTCATAAGGCATGAATATCTCCACAATGAAGAACGCCAATAATGCATTACTAAACTAATATATCAAGAATTCTTGCTCATTTCCATTGTATCCTTCTCATCAACGTCCTAAACTTGTGTAAATTAATCATAGTACAGTTTTAGTGCATTTTATTTATTTTAGTTTGTGGATTCACTTTCTTTGCTTCCGTTTGAACAAATTCCAGAAATAAGCAGTCCATAATGGTGCAATCATGTTCAGTGTAGCATGATGTATCTTTTTGTTCCGTTCTACTCAATACACCTCCATGTTCCCACACTCATTATCCTTTTTATCCGTTCCACTTTGTTGTTTTACAATAACAGTTGCAGTACGCTTGATACAGTCCAATTGTTTCTCAACACTGACATGGTGGTGCTGTGTTAGTGTTCATTGTGTTGCTGAGACACAGCAGTACTGCTGGAGTTACTATTCATCTTGGTGTAAGTGAAACTGAAACTAGTCCACGGACCAAAAATGTCCAGCCACCAGCATCCTGTAGGAAGCATCAACTGAGCACTGATGAAAGATTAGATTAGCTGCTGTCTCTGACTTTACATCTATGATGTAATATAATAGACATGTCCACAGTGAGTAAACGGTATTTAAAAACTCCAGCAGCACTGCTGTGTCTGATCATCATACCAGGACTGCACACACTGACATGCCACTACCACATCAGTGCAGTGCATGAGAATGATTCACCACCCAAATAGTAGCTGTTCCGTGGGGGTCCTGACCGTTAAAGAACAGAGTAAATGGGAGATAAATTATATAGGGAAACAGATAAACTAGAGTAAGTGATTGTAGAACTCTAAAAATATGGCAAGCTGAACTGTCTGAAAATGTGTTATAGCAGTGAGTATAGTAACCAGGAGGCGTACCTAATAAAATGACTGGTGAGTGTGTATAGGTTTTGGGATTCATGTGAGGTATTGGAGCATATTCCCGGAGATAAGGTAGGACTATTGTATTTCTTTGTACTTCCACATTAGCATCCAGACCCACATGCTCTACTGTTGCTGCTGATGTAATGTTTTGCTCTTCAGCCAGAAGCATTCAGTCTTATTATATTTCACAAATTTCTCTTGTTTTTACTTACATTTGATTACATTTTGTAATTACATCCTGTCTTAAATGTCTTTTTAATTATATCTCTCGATTGTCTGGATTTCAAAAGAAAACCCTGCGGTATAAAAAAACCAGCACGAAAGCATTAATGAGCAGGACGACTCGAGTCACCTTCAAGTTTTCACAGTTACTTGTTAGTTACTTTCTGCACCAAGGAGAACACGTCGAGAATGTAAGGAAAGAAGCGTAAAATGGGCTAATCTATTCAACACCGCGAGACCTTTGCGGTTTGCGGTGACAGCCGTGTGCCGTTAAAACGTTAAATGAAAGTCTCGGAGGGGACAAAGCGAATTTAACGTGGAATAATTGTCTTCTCGGGATTGTCAGGAGGTTATTCGCTGCATAATTCTCTAAATTAGAGGCACGAGATCAAAAGGAGAACTTTTTACACATTTTTGTTCCCCTCCCATACATTTAACAGCTCTACGCTGTTAGCGCCGGTGCTAAAGTGGTACGTTTTTAATGTTATCTCAGACTCTACAAGATCTGCTACAGAGTCTATAAAGTGCGCCAGTGCACCAGACCTGCTTTATTCTCTCAACAGTTTCATGTTCAACGTACTACACCGTGGTTTCCTTTGTATTCACCCAGGCATGGTTATTAAAACTTTATCTTGTTGTCCAGTCTTACTCAGAGGAACAGGGGGTGAACCTGGTTGTTTTTATGCAGCAGCATTCTCGTCCTCACTTTTGCCTCTGGCTGCTCATTCAGGGTCCAGTTGCCTAGGGTCAAAGGTGTTATGCAACACTGTCTGGAGGTTCTTCTGGCCTGGAATTCTTTTTTTTTTTTTTTTTTTTTGTGATTTGACGTTTTAAGATCCTGATTCAGGGCCGTTTCCTGGGAACCTCGAGTGATGCAAGTATGCGGTCACTGGTCCAGAGGCAAGACATATTTTTGCTTATTCTTTACATTTTAGTGGCCTCTGCACTTTGTTATTCAGACTGTAGTCCGTCTGTTTCTCTACATACATAATTAGTCTCATTTATTCTCTAGTGGTCAGGAGCCCTACAGGACCAACACAGATCAGGTACTATTGGGATAGTGGCTCATGCTCAGCACTGCAGTGACACTGACGTGGTCTTGGTGTGTTAGCGGGGATGTGCGCGCTGTTAGACACGTCCGTCATATGATACTACATAAACAGCAGCTCATCCGTTGTTGCACAGTTTGTGTTAGTCACTAATCCTTAATCAGTGCTCATAGGATGCTGCCTACAGGATGATAGTGGCTGGAAGTTTTGGGCTGGTGGACTATTTTCAGTCTATAAACAGTCCATAAGGGTACATGGACTGTTCGTGAGCCGTTCAGTGTAGCATGATGATGTCATTTTGTTCCGTTCTACTCAATACACCTCCTTGTCTCTAAACTCATTATCCTTTTTATCCGTTCCACTTTGTTGTTTTACAAGAACAGTTGCAGTAAGCTTGATACAGTCCATTTGTTTCTCAACGCTGACATGGTGATGGTGTGTTAGTGTTCTTTGTGTTGATATGGAGCAGACAGAGCAGTGCTGCTGGAGTTACTAAGCACCTCGGTGTCACTGCTGAATTGAAACTAGTCCACCAATCAAAAATGTCCAGCCACCAGCATCCTGTAGAAGGCATCATGTAAACACTGATGAAGGATTGGACTCTGACTTTACATCTATAATGTGGAGTGTTATATGACATAATAGATGTGTAGTAGAGTGCACAGTGAGTCAAAAGTGTTTAAAAAACTCCAGCAGCACTGCAGCAGTCACTAATCCTAAATCAGTGCTTACAGGATGATAGTGGCTGGAGTTTTTTGGCTGATGGACAACAGTCGATTCCGGTTAATGGGACCACATCGGGACGCGATCGTTTTGGTCCTAATAACCGGCTCGTCCAAATAAACGAACATGCCCTATGTTACAAGACGGGACGTGCTATGTAACATATTAAACGTTTATTAAACCTTTATTGCGGGATTTACACGTATAGCGAACGTACAAACAAGAACAACTGTTGCTTACGAACTTTGTTAATTGAAAAATACATTTGCAAACGAGTTTTTCGAAACGATCTACAACACAATGTATAGGTACTCAGCATGTGAAGCATAATACTGTAAAAAGTTCTAACTAAATTCCAGTCAACATTTAAAGAACTTATCTAGTGTGATCTGACGCACTTTTGCAGTTTCTACGTGGCGACTTGTGGCTTCTTTTTTGTAGTAAATAGAAATGTTAGGCAAAGACCTGTAGGTGGCAGTAGAGGGCTGGGGGGAAATTCGGGAGTTTTCGGGTAGTGATGCAAGAGACGAAGAGTTTCTTCATGAATATTACAAACTGTACACGTTCTTTGGGCCGATTAAGTAGAATTTTGGTCCAAATAGGCGAATAACATTACACGTATATAATAGGATTTGTTTTGGTACCTTAAAAAATAGGATTTGGTGGTCCGGTTTTCAGTTCAGCAATGACAGCAAACGTTTAAACAGTGCTGAGAATGCAGTGTCTCCTAAATATTATCTGATCTGTGTCAGTAATCGTAGAAAAGGAAAAAGAAAAAAAAAAAGCTGTATGAGGTAATTTTTGCCAACAAAGACTTAAATTACTGGGTGTTCTTAGATCCTCATGGGGGGGAGGGAACCACTGGGTTAAAGAACTGACCTGCAAATTAAGTTCTGATTGCTGTTTTCCAGGCTGTCCTTAACCAGAAGTTCACAGACTGCTTTGTGCTCGTCTTCCTGGACGCCCAGGCAGGGAAAACGGTGAGCTATTGTACTCTCCTTATCTTTCAGACCGAATCCCTCAGCCTGTGACCTTCATCTCTGTGTGTAAAAGTAAAAGAATGCTGCTGCATCGTGCTATCATACGACCTGATCTCTGCTCAAGCCTCGTCTTCCACTCTCTGCAGAGTCTGAAGGTGGTTTTTCGGGAGCCGTTGCCATTCCAGGCGCAGCCAGGCAGCAGTCCGCCTCCGCAGCTCGTTTCTATGTACCACCATCTGGAATCTGTGATTAACACAGCCTGCTACAACCTGTGGACTGGACTGCTGTAGGGGCACGTGATGTTGGGCGAGGTGTTACAAAAGGCAGACACAGGTAAAGCACACCGACTCTGTTAGATGAAGGATTCTCTGTGTTCTGTCCTCCACTGACCCAAAAGCTCCAGGACTGGGAGGAAAACTACCTCACAGCTAACGACTCCTAAAACGCGGAGTGTGTGTTGCATCCAGGGCTGCAGACTCTTCTAAAATATAACTTATTGTACATGGGTTTGGTTCTCTCTCCAGGTGGCTGATTAAAGTTCATTTGCATATGTATTGAGGTTAACAGAAAAGAGGGTGAGGATCAAAGAGAAAAGCTTGTGATCAGGAGAGGAAGTCAGCGAGTGGAAAGACATGGCATGAGCAAACATGGCCGCTAGAGTATAAGAGTATGAGTGAATGTCTAAGACCCCGTTGACTATTTCTTTTTATGCGTCTTCTATCTGGATTGTGTACAATACACTGTGCAAAAGTCTTAGACCACCATTAAGTTTGATATACCATTGCTATGTAACATATATAATTTAATCTCAGTTATGTCATTGGCATGCAATCAGAAATACGAAACATGTCTATACAGGGTACACTGCTCACAAAAATCAGTGTGTTTTGGCACTCTTGGGTGATCATACACCCTACTGAACAGTCAATGTGGGGCACTTTCGTCCACTTTAAAACGCTTTTGTTGACCCCCATAAATATATCACTTACTACTCAATCATTATAATTGATTTTGCATCTCATTTGCATAATCAAATTTGACTTTTTATTTGCTTTTCTGATGATTTTGTTCAAATAAATCAAGTCAAATGCTTTTTTAATCGCTTCATATTCATTTTAAAATATACATTTTTGTGAGCAGTGTAATCAGAAAAAAAACAGCTTCTCTAAGCTATGGGGGCAAGTACACTGCTCCCAAAAATTAGGGGATATTTCAGTGTAGAGTATCTCCTAATTTTTGTAAGCAGTATATTTAGTGTGACTGCCCCTTACCCCTTACAATTGAAAAAAAAAAGCAGTATCTTGCAGTTACGTCACAATGTCAATTTGACCCCAGTCTGAAGATGCTTGTTCATGAACGGTTCTTTTGGAAGGATAGCAGCCAAACTTTGTTTTTTTTTTTTTTCATAAGGGGATCTGGGTGAGAAGGCCAAGACATGCTAAAGCTCAATAAGATTAGAATGCAGATCCATTGACAAGAGTATTACGCACTGACAAATCCTAGTTTGGAAATTTTTGGTCCAGATGTTGAAATTGTTATATATGGTCATTATGGTATTGCAAAACAACAAATCTAATGGTGGCCTAAGATTTTTGCCTGGTACTGTATAACTTTGTCCTTGATCGGACCCAAAAAATTCGAACTTGAATTTCCCTTCATAATAATTTCCACTGATGTGACTTTAAATCTTTGCAAGCTCAAAAGTTCTACGTTTACATAATCTCGTTAGCATGTCTATGAGCGGCACCAACATTTGGGAGTAAGTTTAAGTACTAATACAGTGGTGACCCTCAGTGCAGCTGCAAAAAGTACTACTACCTTCATGTTTTTTTACAGTGACATATTTCAATATTGCTAGTAAAAATGATTTTTTACACCAGCTCAGCAAATCCAAACCCCGTCTAACTATATGATGGAGTTTGAGTGGAATGTCACTGGAGTGAGTATATGATGGGGCTTGAGTGGTTGTAGAACTAAAGTAGAGATCTAAGCAAATCACTTGAGTGATGAAATAACTGACATAACTTCAGCGAATGGCAACGATCGAGCGACTCAATAAAGTAATTGATCTTATTGAGTGACTGTATGACTGACTTGAGTCACTTATTAAGTGAAGTGATTTAGCTGAAAAGCTTAAGGAACTGGCAGAGTGACTTGTTAAGAAAGTGACTGGAGAAAGTTAACGACGGTGCGAGTGAGAAACAGAACGATGAATCGGAACGACCCCGTGACTCGACGACGGACTGAGTAACGCGCACTGGACTAACCACATTCATCATGCAGAGTTCACGATTCGATCTTCTCACGATTATCGACGTGCGAACAATGCAAATCAATACACATTTCCTTGTATGAATTGTTTTGTGTGAACTGAGTGTTAACTGTAAAAAAGCTCTGCTGTAGCTTCACCATACCTAAAATAACCACCTACAAATTTCTTTTACAAAGTTTTTCATTTCGAAATAACACATCCAAATAATGTGCAATTTTCTGGCATAGAAATTAAAACAAAAAGCACATTTGGTCCCCTGCAGTCTTAGTAACAAACAGGTTATGCTTGTGAACATGATGTATGATTGTGCCATCTGGTGTTCAAAAATGCAACTGCATCAGAGAATAATCCGACTCGACCATGCAAGTCCTAGTTTTGCATTGTCCATTTTTACACCTCTAAATTTAGAATACTCAAGACATTTGTTAACCTCCAGATAAAGAAAACACAACAGTGGTTGTGTAATTCATTTATAGGCTAGTTTGGTTTATAGTTTATTGTTGTTAAGGATTTTGGTTTTGCAGTACAAAAGGTCTGTGGGGTTAAAATCAAATTATTGGATTCCTTACTAATCATTAACTTGACAAATTGAAGCATACTTGACTCAAGTTAAGGCTTTCTTGTAGCAGGGCTCCTGTTTACGGCTTTGTGTCAAGCTTCTAAAATGAAAACAGTAAGCAGTGGCTCTGTCACTCTGGTGTGAACACGGGGTTATGTGAGTAAGAACAGCTGAGTCATTGACAGATGGAGTGAAATAATGACTGACTGACTGACTGACGCCTTTTTTCTTACTTAGGTCTTTTATGCCTGTTACAAGTGACAAGCTGAAACGACTCTTTCTTTCAGTAGGTGTTGCCGGTGTGTGACGTTAGAGCAGGAGAACTGAAGTTATTGTTAGGTAATCTCTTTACGTTTTGCAAAAATGTGCAAAATTGCCTGACTGCCGTTTTTGTCGGCCCAGAAGTGCCTACATTTTTCCCCCTGAAGAGGCGACTGAATGATCATCCATTGTGAGGAGAAGAATCCTTGAAAATCGCATTTTGTTTGTATTTTAATTCCATCCTAGAAAGCCTTACGTTTGCGTCTGCGAGCCAAATATTATAGAGCCTTTTCAAGCTCTGACTGCACTGTGTGGGAGGAGATGACTGGTTCTTTTAGTTTGAATTTTGAACGGAAAGACACTGGACGGCTTCATCATGCTATTTGTTTAGGCTATATTGTAATCAGAGCGATTTAAATAACGTGTATATTATGTATATATGAACAATTTGTATAAGTATATGATGTAACAATAAAAAGTCCTCTAGTCACCTGTGGTGCAGTTTCTTAAGAGACTTCGGAGTCTCAAGTGATGCAAGAAAGGGTAAGAATTTAATGAAGGACAAGTAAAATGATGCTTTTAAAATGGAATATTACGTTTTGATTGCGGTAATGACCACTTAAGTGTTGGTGGTTAAATGCAATCGTTCTCAGGTTTGTATAAAAGTCCTTGAGTAAGCGCTCTGCTTCAGAACAAAAGCCTTCAGTCCTATCTGTAAATCCGTGCATAATTACTAGCTCAGGTTCTGAAAATATCCGTGTAATTTCCGCAAAGCAAATGAGACGTATTTAAGCACAAAGTTCTCAGAACGCACACTTTTCTGTAAGTGGAGACAAATGTAATGTATTAAATGTATTATTAGCAAACTGCCCCATCACCCCAGTGACCTGGATTCTTTCGATCAATGGCTCTGGTGCCTTCTGGCCAGGTCAGGTATCACAGACATGATGGGCCATATCTGAAGAGCTGAAGGACAGGGATAGGAGGAATCACCCCTTGGCACAGTGAGCCCATTTGTGTGACCTTAACGCTCTGATAACTGCTGAAAAATTGTCAGTAATCTGATTAATGAGTTTGGTGGGTATGGGTAACTGGATAATAAGAAAGTTCCAGGTTTGCACAAATTGGCTTTTGCAATCAGACAATAATCTCAAAGAGAGATGTGACCTAAACTTCAAAATGTAATAATGTGGACTTAGCCTAGCGGTTAAGGTACTGGACTCTGTTCCTGAATGAACCTGATGGTCCTGCGTTTAAATCCCACCTCTGTCAAGCTGCCACAGTTGGGTCCTTAAGCAAGACCCTTAACCCACCATTGCTTGGATTGGAAGTCGTTCTGGATAAGGGCATCTGCTAAATGCTGTAAATGTAAATATAATACAATCTTGGAATCCAAAAACTTCTTTATTCAACCTAATTCTCACACAATGGTCGATTAAAACAAATAAAAGAGGAACAGTTTTGCCCCAAATTCAAACTAAAAAATTCCAGCTTTGAAAGTCTGTAATTGAACACACACACACCAGGCACAGTGTGTCTGAATTGAACTCGATGCAAATTCAACAATTCAAATTATTATTATTGGATTATTACATGTTGATAAATGTTCTCAGTAATCCCTACCAATCCACCAGCACTGCAGCACTACCTCCTGCCTTGTCACACACAACACTGTGCAGCGGTAATTTGCTTCCCTGATACCATAGAGATCTACGCTTGAGTTCCGGTCCAGTATACCTGAGCTCAGTGAGTTCAGACGAGCAGAGTTAAGGGGGGATAAATGACAAGACAGTTCGTTATAAAATCAGCATGGTAATGATTTTGATTTGCATTATATACTAAACTCCTCGCTTTGTGACACGTCCAACTAAGGATGGTTTTATCAGAACATCGTAAATCAAGGAGCATTTTTACAGCACTGAACTGTACGTGATTTTTGTTGTGGCTTAGGAGGTGCCCCGATTCAATCGTCTGGTCACACAGCCAACACGTCTATTATAAGAACGGACTGTTCACTTACCGTCTGATGTATCCCAGATCTTAATATGTCCTGGTTTAATGAGATAATCATGGTCATTGTTTATTCATTCTGAGGGAGGTAGGGGATCATCCAGCAGTGCTGCAGCAGTTGCCCCTACTATACCATGCAATGGATTGGCATCCAGTCTAGCATATACCTGAGCTCAGTGAGTTTAAATAAGTAGAGTTAAGGTAGGGGGGAACTTAAAAAATAAATAAATAATTAAATAAAAAAACCCTAAAGAAAAACAGACTACTGGGATGTGTCCCAAACCACACAGTGTTTGCTACATATCCTGTATAAAGTGATTGTTCACCTTAAAAGGAACATCACTATCAGTCACAATTACTGAAAACAATAAAGGCATTAAAAAACAGCATTAAGGAATAAGCATTGTTTATGGTGAAGTTCCAGTATCTGGAACAGTACATGTGCTGGCTGTTCCACGTGGACGTGACTTTCTTGTCTGCTTTGAATCGGCACGTGCTGCTTTTACCGCCCTAAAGGTCTGGCTCAAACTGTAAAAGCTAAAATCACATGATAAACCCACAGGAAACAATCTGCTTGAATGATAAGGGTATCATCATAAGATCACTGTTTCGACTCACATTTGTTTAAAAAGGGGTTGTAAATGTAAATGTTCATGTTTTATCCAGACTTACATCATACAACTGGTACAGACTTACAATTCAAGCAATTGTGGGTTGAAGTTCTTGGCTGCTTGGCAGAGGTGGGATTTGAACCCTGGACCATCAGGTTCATTCAGGTAGCCTAGCGGTTAAGGCACTGGACTATGAACCAGAAGGTCCAGGGTTCAAATCGCACTGCTGCCACAGCCTTGAGCAAGGCCCTTAACCCACAATTGCTTGGATTGTAATACTGCATGAGTTGTAAGTCGCTCTGGATAAGGGCGTCTGCTGAATGCCGAAAATGCAAATGTTAATGTTGCACACATTACTTATGGACGTCCCACCTTTATCAGGTCCCCTGGTATTTTGCTAACACACTGTTCATGATGTAAAATGCAGGGCTACGATCACATACTATTCCATCACAACATTATACATGATGTCCCATAAGTCTAGTATTATAAATTAATGTGCATTACTGTACAAAAGTCAGTTTATCTTCTGCTCATTCATTATTTGTTTTAGTTGTTACTGCACTTACAATTACAGACTGTAGTCCGTCTGGTTCTCTACAAGCTTTGTTAGTCCCCGTTACTCTGCTCTCAAATGGTCAGGACCCATCCACCGATCAGGTCCTATTTAGGTGGTGGGTCATTCTCAGGTCTGCAGTGCGTGCTGTGCTGGTACGACTGGATCAGACAGTAATGACTCAACAGTGTGTTCATCCACTGTGCACTCTATTCCACCTTTACCTTATAGCTCCACCCTCGTAGATGTAAAGTCAGTTTTTGTTGCAGTTTTGTGTTATTAATCCTGTAATCCTTCATCAGTGCTCACAGGACGCTGTATACAGGAGGCTGGTGGCTAGACATTTTTGGCAGGTGGAATATATAGTGACACTAAGGTGTTTGAACCTGAATATATGGGGTAAATAGGTTAATTACTTTAAGGGTAATGGATCACAACCTTATCAGACCACAGACGTGTATTCAAACAGACGTACAGCTCATACCTGTACAATATTTTAGGTTGCCACTTATCCCCTGTAATGCTGGACTTATGGGATTAATCTGTATGTTTGCAGGTGTTTGAGGAGATTATGCGTACACAGAATTCTCAATACACAGAAAAACGGCTTTGGCTTTGGATATACAGCAGGTCAGTTCTGAGCCTCCCAGTATTTTTTCACCCAGCCCAGGCCGCCTTCTGATGACCCTGCAAAGAGTAGAGCTAAATATCAAACCTCAATTCACAGCACAGGATCTTGGAATAGACTTAAATGGATGAATTTGTTTGGTAGTGTTAATGACTCAATTATCGAATCAGGTGCTTATAGCTATAGCCTCTACAGTATTTGTTTTATGACGTAACTATTACTCGTTCACCATGTTACACGGTTAATGTCATCACTGGATTAAGACCTGTGGAGTTGCTTTAATTTGGAAGTGCTGCTCTGTTTTTCAGTAAGCCATGGACGCGGAGTAGATTTAATCAGAGACAATAACTCACCCTGAGGTTTATATTCACAGCCCACATATCCCTGGTAGCCCAGTTCCTCCAGCAGGCTAAAAATGTACTGGTAGTTCAGCTCTCCAGGGCTGTCTGGTTCATGCCGATCAGGGACCTGTGCGACTTGCACGTGACCTGTACAAGGACAGTGTGTTAACGGTCATTTAGTTTCCTCAAAGCTGTGCTCAGTCAAAAAGTCTGAACTAAGATCTAGGGTAGTTTAAATATCACCCAAAAAAATCTTTAGATTATTAACAGAGCAATATGTGAATTGCTATACGATTACTCCATTCAGTTCCATTTAATTAGGGTTGCCAGACGTCTGATTTTTCTGATGCAAGAAAGCCTGTGATGATGTGCTTGGGCTGGAATGGGGTCTGGGCCTATATAAATTCAATTTGCTGTTCCCATGTACATTTACTGGATTTAGCAGACACCCTTATCCAGACTGACTTACAACTGATACAGTTTTACAATTCAAGCAGTGGTGGGTTAAGGGCCTTGCTTAACTGGGCAGTAGATCCGGAGCCCAGTACCTTAACCACTTGGCTCCCTGCATTTTGTTTCTTTCTGCACATTTTACTTTATTTACTCACACTTGAAGCATTTAGAAGACACCCTTTACCCAGAGCGACTTACAACTAAGAGAATTAAACAAGGACCAATTCAAGGAACTGGGGTTTAAGAGAAGCCGTGGCAGCACTGAAGCTTGAACCTTCAGGTCAAGAATCTAGTACCATAATATCAGTGCCACCAGAGTTACATACAGGGCTATCAAACTTACCACATAAATATTTTCACAGCTGTAATTTTGCTGGTAATGGCGATAACATTTTCTTACTTAAACACGTGAGGCAACCGTAGTTGCCTGTATTTAAAATGCATCCTAATCATTATTTCCACATTTTGCACTACACCGCCTCTGGCGAACACTGTACATGATTTCAGACACTCCTTTATACAGCTTTGCTCATTACTATGTGACAGCAGATTCCATTGCTTAAAGGCACAGGCCATAACCGCATGGATTAGCACTATGTATGTGCAAATGCAATATGCATTTTGTGTTTACTAAATTATGGCACAGTTCTAAATGCATTCTCTGGAGCTGTGAGGTGACCAAGCTTAACCACCTGTACTGCCCTATATCTATGCTGCAAATATGAGCAAGAGAAAATGGGCTTAACCTTAAGCCCAGGCCAAAAAACACGTACTAATGACTGCATCGGAAATGATCCCTTTTACTATTTACTGCTCTGCTCACATAAATGAGGCGATATTTCATTATGGAAGATTTCATTTTAAAATACAGTCCATTCTGGTTAATGGGGCAACATCGGGAGGAGATCGTTTTGGTCCTAATAACCGGCTGGTCCTAATAAACGAACATTCCCTATGTTACAACATTCCCTTCTTTTTCTTATTCGCTTCTTATTTCTTATACAAGTTTTTTGGTCCGATTAAGCAGAATTTTGGTCCAAAAAAGCGAATAACATTACACGTATATAGTAGGATTTGTTATGGTACTTTAGGATTTGGTCCGGATAAGCGGCTGGTCCCATTAACCGGAATAGACTGTAGCCCCTAATTTTCATGATCAGTATAGACTGTCCATACGGTGGAACCTCGCTACTGGTCTTTAAACGCTTTCAGAAGGCTCACAGAGTTGCCAAAATCTGATTTATATTTTTTTAACTTTGCTTTAGGAATAATATATTCCTGATAATACATGTAATTACACATTCAGCAGGAACGCAGCATTTAGATCTTTCCCCAGGGAAACGCAGTACAATACTCCCCTGCAGAGTATGGACTTTGTTTTTCATTTTCAATATGTTATTCCATACACGACATGACAGTTCATTCTAAAAGAAGCATGTTAATGATTTAGATTTGATTTTGTACATTAATGTAAATGTTTAAAGCATGTTTACGGTAGGTTATGCCATGACACATGTAGCCTAATGGATAAGGCGTCTGACTTCGGGATCAGAAGATTGCAGGTTCGAGTCCTGTCTGGGTCGAGGTTCTTTACACCGTGGAGAATCTTTGTCTTTAATAAGAAACATTGTGTTGAATACAAATACCAAAAAAAGTGGGACTGTGGTAGCCTAGTGGTTAAGGTACAGGCCTTTGGACCAGAAGGTCCAGGGTTCAAATCCCACCTCTGCCAAGCTGCCACAGTTGGGCCCTTGAGCAAGGCCCTTAACCCACAATTGCTTGGATTGTAAAACTGTAAAAAAAAAAGTTGTAAGTCGCTCTGGATAAGGGCGTCTGCTAAATACCGTAAATGTAAATATATGCATCGTATACTAAACTCCTTGCTTTGTGACACGTCCACCTAAGGATGGTTTTATCAGAACATCGTAAATCAAGGAGCATTTTTACAGCACTATGAGCCTGTCTGGAACTGAACTGTACATGATTTTGGGCCTCACTAGTGATGTGGTTGAGGAGGTGCCCCGATCCAATCATCTGATCACACATGCAACACGTCGGTTATAAGAACCGACTGTTCACTTACCGTCGAATGTATCCCAGATCTTAATATGTCCTGGTTTAATGAGATAATCATGGTCATTGTTTATTCATTCTGATCAGTTCACAGTACTGTGCAAAATCTGTTAAACAATTAACAACTGAAAATCCAGGCCATGCAATTTTCAACATATAGACTATATAAGATCCTGCAGCAAAAATTTACATCTAAAGTACGTGTGTTGTTCTGTTACTAGTGCAGGCACGCTGCGATTTCCCTCTGGAATAATTAAGTTTCTATCCAGCTATTGTAATAAGCCTGTTAACATACACTTTAATGAAAGTGGTCATATAATATTTACGGTGCAGCCCCTACACATATCATCCTCCATTACTAATAAAAGCTCAATGTGCATTATATAGCAGGCTAAAAATACAAGCAGCATCTAGGCAGCCACCATAAATAACAATATGTTCTTAATGACTTTTCCAGTTAAAGGGCAAATCAATAAATAAACAAACAAGCCGTTCTGAAATGAAACCAACGAAAAGCCTGAGAGCACAAGAACATCACAGTCCCCCAAAAACTGACATCAGTGAGCCGCAGTTTTACTAATGTAGAGTAATGTGCAAATGCTGTTCATAGACCTTAGTTCAGCATTTAACACAATCATTCCTCAGCACCTGATTGGAAAACTGAACCTACTGGGCCTGAACACTTCTCTCTGTAACTGGATTTCGGACTTCTTGACTGGGAGACCTCAGTCAGTCCAGATCGGTTTTAACAGCTCCAGCACCATCATACTGAGCACTGGGGGACCCCCAGGGCTGTGTGTTCAGTCCACTGCTGTTCACCTTGTTACTCACGACTGTGCAGCAACTGCACAGCTCCAATCACATCATCAGGTTTGCAAATGACACGACTGTCGCGGGTCTTATCAGCAAGAACGACGAGAACTGGTGTAGAACCAACATCCTGTCTCTAAACGTAGACCAAACCAAGGAGATGGTTGTTGACTTTTAGAAGGACAAAGCGAGATCACTCTTTGCTAAACATTGACCGCTCTGCTGTGGAGAGAATCTCACCTGGTCCCTCAACACCAGCACCATAACCAAGCCCAGCAGCGTCTCGACTTTTGCGAAGGCTGAGGAAACCACACCTCCCATCTTTAACACTTTCTACAGAGGAACCATCGAGAGCATCCTGAGCAGCTGCACAACTGCACCAGTCCCTGCAGCGCGTAAGGACAGCTTAGAAGATCATCAGTGTCTCTCTCCCCTCCATCACAGACATTTACACTATGCACTGCATAGCAACCAGCATTGTAGATGACAACACACACCTCTTACACACACTCTTCACCCTACTACCGTCTGGGAAAAGGCACCGAAGCATCCGGGCCCTCACAAGCAGACTGTGCAATAGTTTCTTTCCCCAAGCCATCAGACTCATGAACAATCAAAATCTGGTATGAACAACTGCACAGATGAATTACAGGACCAAAACAAACACAAAAACACACACACACGAAATCTCCATCTTTCAATTACACATAACTTGAATACAATGTTTACAAATTACACCAAATGCAGACAGAAAACTGCTGCTAAACACATTGTTTACACACTTTATATTGAACAGATGGACATATCTGCACCTTACTGCTCACACTACCAGTGGGATATCTGCACTGTTTTTTGCATTTATTGTTTATTGTCCTGTATTGCACATGCTACACACGTGCACTTTAAGTTGTGTAGTTTATTGTTCTATGTAGCACCTTGGTCCTGGAAGAACGTTGTTTTGTTTCCTAGTATACTGTACACCACTGTGCATGGTTAAAATGACAATAAAACCACTTGAACTTGAAGTCTTAGGCCACCATTAGATGCCAGGTCCATCTTTCTACAGTCTGACAAAGTGATCTCAAATGGTCTTTTTGAAACTATATCGGCCATGAAAACACTTTTTTAAAACAGTATTATATTATATTTTGGGGTGTAAATTATCACCAATGTTATACACTGCTCACAAAAAGTTTTGTCAGCAGTGTACATGCTCATGACCTTATTGCTAAAACAACAAATCGAATGGTGGCCTAAGACCTTTGTACAGTACATAGTAAAACGAGAGAACAAAGCGTGAGCTTAGTAAATTTAGAATTGTGCACATATTGTATCATTTCAGACTGAACTGCTAGGTTATTGCACTTGTCATCTAGCTCTGTAATGTCAGTGCTGCTTTTATCACACTTGCATATTCTATTTAAATGTGGCTGTGGAGCGTTTCTTGCCTATAAGGGGGAAGTATTTTCGGATGTTCTGTGTCAGGTTGCCATCCATTATCTGCCAGTGGAAAATGTCCTGTGTGGGGGAAAAGAAAAAGATGGCTACTGTCACCATCACCCAGCAACCAGAGCACAGCTGTGTGATTTAAAGGAACGCTCATGCATCTCAACTGCTGCTTTTTCTTTACTGCTCTTAATCATACTGCACTGCGGCCTCCGGTTTCAACGTTTCCTCAGACTTACTGAAGCCGGCAAGTGAAGTGCATTAATACTGCTTTTCTTATATCCAAGACTTGGGCATAACAGCTCTAGCCCCCAGGTGTGATATATTACATTCTTGGAAAATGTTTTAAAAGGCCAAACCAGAGTGTTTACTACCAGCTGCAACAGACTACAATCTATTTACATTTACAGCATTTAGCAGACGCCCTTATCCAGAGCAACTTACAACTCATACAGTCTTACAATTCAAGCAAT
>JAVSBV010133845.1:0-17135 GCA_033117975.1 Parotocinclus spilosoma | reverse complement strand
CATAATGAGATAGCGGATATAAGGGCCGCCCCACCGATAGCTCTGTAATGGCGACCGGCGGGGACGGCCGCAAGATCAGAGAGGAGGTAGGAACCCTAACAAGTAGCTTTAAGTAGAAGAAGTTTAATGCAACTGCCCACCCAGATAGTTATCAACTCATTACTATACAGCTCAAAAAATAGAGGAGATTTTGAAATAAAATATCCCATAATGAAATATCTCATTTTTGTGAGCGGTGAATAAGCCAATGTAACAGTTATACATTTCACATATTATTTTCTCAGTATAATACGGGGATGATTTATCGTATTTTTGTAAATAGGTTTCACAAATTGAATGCTATTTTGTTCATAGGCATGCATTTTAACATATTAAATCAAACTGGCTCCAAGTGTTAACAACAATTGTCTTAGTCACCCTAGTTTGAATGGTAGCCGAGTAATAATCAACATCAGAGATCAGATTGACTGCTACAAAGTGTAAGCTTGACAATATTACATGTCTAGACACAGGCATTCCACCATTGTTTCTTCCAGTCTTAAGAATAAACATTACATTACATCATCACTAGCACACTTGTTGCCTGTTCACCACTGACAAGTTGCTGAGATTAGGATGTATCCCTGTTGTATGTATATCTTATTGTAAACAATATGCCACTGCCAAATACCGTACATCAAAACTATCGATGAAACCAAACTTATTTAGCACTAGTCCTTACACCAAACATTTAATTAAAAGGGTCTGCTAAAAAATTCCATTCCCATGAACAAGCAATGCAATGAACATACAATGAATGAAAAAACATCCTCAACACTCCATGCAATCGCTTTTAAAAGTTCATTTTAAGCTTTAGACTGTCTATAATCATATTAACAACTGCATGAACAACAGAATTAACCATGTTTATGTCTAACACACAAACACCCCAAAACTAAACAGTAATCAGTGCCACTATCACATGTATTATATTGCATGTCATCAACAATAAACACAGGCCACTTACTAATGTCAAAGTGATTGACTGTCCTTCAAAACCTCCTACTCTAAAGGCTATTACACTAAACCATATAATCATAATTTATTTCAAGGGCTACACACATGTTAATATTACAAAAATAAGGTACAGAAATAAGGTACAGAGAGAGGAACTGTGTCTAAAACTGTTCTTGTCATTTGACAACTGCAGACCCATTCCTCAACACAAGGATCACTGAGACACTGACTCCTGCCAGCAATTAGGTAATTTGTTAAGATCTTACTGATACTGTATGGTGTTAAACAACCCAAATTGTGCCAGTCACCCACTTGGAATGTATATGGTATTAGACAGTTGAGAGCTGGACTGGACCAAAGAAATGAATTGTGACCTCACTTTACCAGAGTTAAGTATCAAACTAGAGAGGCTTAGCACTGGGAACCAGTGTTCCATCAACTGAGCGACTCTTGATTCAAATTGTGCTTCAGACACACAGAGATATTACAGTCACAGAGTTGTGTTTTGGCTCACTGGTCCAGTTCTCATCTGTCCAGTGCCGCATCAACCCCAAGTGAGGGTTTCTGGCATCAGAGTACAAGTTCAGGGTTCCCTTCACTCTTGAACGTTCAGGTTGTTATGTCCTGTACAGTTTCTGGCCTCAGTGTGTTATCACCAGATTATCCCATCACTGGGGTATCTAAGGCCAGTTGTTAAAGCCAGTTGTTTAGTACTCTTGGAGGTGGCCACTAGTGGTTGTCATGGTAGCGCTGTGACTGTCATGTGATAGGATCAGTGGTGCTTCCACATTATACCTTTTTGATATTGCATATATCCAATCTCTCAGAAACTCTTAAGTAGCCAGTGTCCACACTGGTGCTGGTATTAAGTAATATTACTACCTGCTTTAATACCTGTAATCCAGACACACTATAAAAAAATAGCTATATGGCAGTAATAATGTACTGGTCTATTTCGCAGTGTCACTTGCACAAACACAATTCTCTATGAAGAGTCCTCAGTAAGAGTAATTGGTTTGACATTATTGGCCAGGATGTCAGGCTCATTTATCAAATTCCTTTTTCTACGCCAGTTATATTATAAGTCATTCATATTTAAAACAGTCATTAGACCTAATGCAGTCATTTATTTAAGTCTAGACGCACTATTAATATTAATCTAAAATTAAAAACACAACTAATACATGCCTTAATTACTTAATAGATGCACATTAAACTGTACATTGTTTTAGTGGGTCAGCACCAGGTACAGACTAGCTATAAAGGATACATTATAAACAACTGACCCATTTTAAGAATCTTCAGTAATAATCTGACGATCAGAAAAAAGTCTAAATGTTGATTTTTTAATACATAGGTGTTTAGATTTTTTTATTGTAGTTTTGTGTAGTTACAGAAAAGTAAATATGACATGCTGTGGCTGAGTGGTTAAGCTATTGGTTCAAATCCCACTTCTATGAAGCTTTTGGGTCCTTAACTCACAATCTGGGATTGTAAGACTAGAGAAAATGTCACTAAAATTATGGGATATTTCATTTGGGGACATTTCATTTTGAAATATTAACTAATTTTTGTGAGGAATGTAGATCACTAGTACAACTGAAATAGACTGCAGCTGAAGGAACAACTATAAAGTGATTAAGTGTAGACACTTATTATATTAAAAGATAAAATGTATTTACTGGCCTCAAATACAAACATTCAATATTTATACTGACTGATATTTTTGTTATAGTGCCGTTCTTTATTTAGTATTAGCATAACAGGACATAATGGAGCATAATTTCAATGTTTCTCTTCAGTAATAATAGATATTAATCTACTGCTACTAACTGCTACTAATGCATGTCTGACTTCAAGTAACAGTTTTGAAATGTCAGTTAAAAGTTGTATTAACAAGCAGTTGAACCGGTGTATCTACTAAAATTACCACTGATTGTATATTACCAGACACTGATCGCTATAGTGGAAATTGTTCTTGTGACACTTCAACCACTATTAGACTTACATCTAAGACACACTCTATCTTTTCAATTTGTCTCCCCTTTTAACCCTACACCCACCATCATAAACAATACTGCCTGAATAATGCAGAAGATGTCAATCATTCTTTTCGTGTTAAATTCTGTTCTCCAGCCATGAGGCGACATCACACGCCACACAAACTTCCACCTACTGTTCAATTCCGAACCAATGCATTCACAATCTGTCCATAGCAAATTCAATTTGTTTAAAAAAAAAAACACTCATGCATCCACACACAGCATATTCTGCCTGTCTTACACAAGTAGATTTATTCATCATTGTTACCTTATGTATAGTATATAATCAATACATAGAAAGTTTAGTCTCTACATTACATAGAATGCATAGTTCAGTGAATGCTCAAGGTCTGAAAGTCTGTTCTGTCTGAGAAGACCCCTTAATATATTTTTTTTGGTCAATTTCAAACGTCTTTTTAACAATTTCTTCTTTTTATTGGAATAATATTGCTTTTAGAATTTCTTTACAACTCCACACTTAATTACCATTTTAAAGTGGAAAAATGAGACATGGTCTTTAGTATTTCCTTTTTATTTAGTTGCGAATTATTAAGACATTCATTTTTGGCATATACAGTCGATTCCGGTTTACTTGGACCACCGACAAATGAGACCAGCCGCTTATTTGGACCAAATTCTAAAGTACTGAAACAAATCCTAATAAATACGTGTAATGTTATTTGCTTATTTGGACCAAAATTCCACTCAATCGGACCAAAGAACGTGTACAGTATGTACAGTTTCTCCCCAGCCCTCTACTGCCACCTACAGGTCTTTGCCTAATATTTCCATTTACTACAAAAAAAAGCCACAAGTCGCCACTTAGCCACAGCAAAAGTGCATCCTATCACACTGGATAAGAAATTGTTTTTTACAGTATTATGCTTAGCATGCTAAGTACCTAAACATTGTGTTGTAGATTGTTTTGAAAAATGAACAAAGTTCAAGTAGTTCTTGTTTGTACGTTCACTATCGCACAATAATAGTTTAATAAACATTTAATATGTTACATAGCATGTCCCGTCTTGTAATGGCATGTTCGTTTAATCGGACCAGCCGGTTATTAGGACCAAAATGATAGTGTGCCGATGTGGTCCCATTAACCAGATTCAGCTGTATCTCTCAAAACTGGCAGACGCGAGAGGCAAACACAGACAGCTGAAGAGTTTTAATAGAAACACAGAGCAGAGGCACAAAAAAGCAGAGCAAAACCAGAATCCAAAATACAGCTCTAAGCCCTTAACCACAAATGCCAGACCTATCATGCCGAAATGTATAAAAATGCTAGGCAAAATACACAATCCAATAACAGAGCATGGTTCATCCACAGGATCAGAAACAGTGACACACGTAGAAACAATTAAACATTGCAATATCTCATTTAAATGTCAGTGAGTGTAATCAGCAAATGGGTGTGATTAGCAAAGTGGAATCAAAATGGGGAAGTGAAGGGTGGTACAGGAGTAAAGGATGATGTAAACTGCAGTCCAGAATTGAGGGGCTTGTGCCTCATCATATCTATAAATGGATAAGCTAGATAGTTCAATTCCTGTTATTTTGCACAAAGGCCTTGTATTAACAGCCATAATATATTAAACTTATTATTGGCACATTTCATGTAACATTGCCCACAAGTCCTTGCCAAGAGCATGTAATAACTGAATACCAGTCTACTGTGAAATAAGTACTTATGGGTATCTTATTCCGTTAGTCTTTTTTCACTCTTGCACTGCTTGTAATAAGTTAAATTTGCCTGAGTGGATACATAACTTCACTCACTCACCACATCTGAACCAGGTCTTCAACTGGTTGTTGAACAATCAGTAAGAAAGCCACCATCCCCTGGCCTTACTGTGCCATAAAGCTAGTTTTGGGAGCAGCATTGGCAAGTCTTAGGTGTACTGACTATCCATTTTCAAGATGCCAGCCATGGGGGGTGCATGTCCATAAGTCCTTATGGCAGGGGTACATCTGACTATCAAAAGCAGGATTTCACCGCATATGAGCATTATGAATACCTGTCTTCCACTCCATTTTTAAAGAGGTATACTGAGATTTGCTCAAGATACCAAGATATTTATCAGTAATTCAATCTTGCTCTCTGTGCTCTTGTTGGAACTGTGCTGCTGTAATACACGAATTTACCTCGGGATTAATAAAGTTATCCATCTATCTATATCATCATCATATATGTCTTGGACCTAAATAACCATGCTGCTTGAACAAAAACTTTATGTAAAAAGTAACTGTTCCACCATTCCTCTGTCACATTCCACATGTACATCTTTGCACTTGTGTACGGGGAGCCATTTCACTAATGTCCAATAACACCAAGGCTGATTTCTTGAGTCTGCAATCCTGACCCACGGGAAATCAAAATGTATTCAGTTTTGTTTCACCACCTGCCTGGTAGCACCAATTATCATCATTCATTAGATTAAAAGTGCTATGGCAGTCAAACCTAAACCATGTGAAAAGCCACAACAGAGAAGGAATGTTCCCATTGCTTAGAGGAGCATCTGATGGGTTCACACTTCACTGATCATGGGACACACCTGGGGTAAACCACAGCCTGAGGAAAATTACCCAACATGGCAAGGGACATACAGGAATGCATTATGGTCCCCAGAACCCTTTCCGTAGGCACACTTTAGCACTTGTCTGTACCCCAATGACCCTAGTCGCACCACTTGGTGGACTTCACAATCTTCCTATAAAACAAGATTGTACAATCCTCCTTGCTATCCAAGCAGGTGTGGAAGCTGTACTGCTGGAACGCCAAACACCGGCTCTTAACACTGACAGCACTCCAGCCTCCAGATTTCCAGCACTGGCTTAACACTGCCAATCATTCTGCAATCTATGCCGTAATTTAGGACTGAGAAATAACTTTACATTGTCATTGTCATATTCTGTCTTTTCCACTGTTCATATCAGCTGCAGATTCGTCTTTGGTCAAGGTGCAAAATGTGCAAAATCAAGGTGCATCTTTGGTCAAATTATGCAAAACATTTATTTGCAGTTAATTAACTTAAACAGAAATATGAGAGGAGTCTATCCTATAATTTAGGCCAGTTTGTATAATGCACTCAATTAACTAAAACATTTCAGGGTGACATTAGTCAGCTGAGTGACTGCACACCACAAAGGTCAGAGCAGAGATTGTCCCACATCTCAGCACACTGAGTGGTGCAAACAATGATAATGGACTGAGCAAAGAATGAGGAATGTGATTGAGATTAAGTTATTGATAGGTTGCCGAAAACAGACTCGTTTTGTTGTGGCAGATTACAAATGAATCATTAAGCGCGTGCAAGAAAATGTATTTATATTAACATCCAAATACACTGAGTAATTACAAACAATGCCATTACAACAAGCCATTTGCTATTTCTTAAATGTCATCTGCTTTACATCTCCATCATTAATTGCAACAGCCATATTTAGTAAACAAGTACCACTTACAGTACCATATAGCTACTGAATTTATTATTGTAATAATCAACTTTGTGTATTAAAAAGGTTATGTGCCACATCAGGTACTTTCTGATGATCAGTCTTAGACAGTAGTAAGGAGGTATCTGGCACATTCCTTTGTAAAGAACATTGTTGTTCGAGTACAATTTCATATCAAATATCACTTCATAACACTCATTTTACATGAAATGGTTTTGAATCTATCTACACTTGCGATATCCTCCTGAGACCCTGCGTCGTCATATGTGGATATTACATATCTGCAATATTAGCAATAATAGAAAGCTACAACATCCGTAAAGATCAAGTACTCATATGAGGACATCTTGTACACATTTTAATTTGAAAACTTATGTCCTACTAATCACAAATAGCTAGGTAAAATTTAAATGCACACCAAGCAAAAGTCTGGGCCTCAGGAGGTTAAGTACAATTACTGACTGTAGTTCTATCCTGTTCTTTTCACTGGAGCACAGATTAGTTCATTTGGGTTTTAGATCATTTACAGCACTGCAGTGGCACTCACTGATGTGGTGGTGGTGTGTTAGTGTGTGTTGTGAGTGAATCAGACACAGCAGTGCTGCTGGAGTTAAACAACTGAACATACTCCAAAAACGCCCAGCCACCAGCTTTGTCTAGGCAGCGTCCTGAGAACACTGATGAAGGATTAGAAGATGACGACCACAAACTGTGCAACAACAGATGAGCTATTATTTGTGAATTGCCTACAAGTTGGGGCAAATCTGTAAATGTAATAAAGTAATAAAGTGCACAGCTAGTGAACAGTGTTTTAAAACTCCAGCGACACTGCTGTGTCTGATCCAACCGTATCAAATTAAAAGGCACTAAGACACCGCCCTCGCTGAGAATGATCCATCAGTCAAATAGTACTTGATCTGTGGGGGTCCTAACCTGTAGAAAACAGAGTAAAGAGGACTAACAAAGTATGTAGAAAAACAGATGTACTAGATTCTGTAATTGTGGATCTACAAAGAGTATCGATCACCAAACCTAAGACTTTTGCAAAGTACTATATATTTAATACAAATCAGTCTTGTATTTCGGTTCAGATACAGAGGTGAGCTTAACCTCATTTAAAGTGCAAGGTTGTTTATTTGGGAATTAATTAGCTCACTAATTAGTACCACACTGAGTTTTAACATAAACGCAATGTAATACAAAAAGTTGAGTATCCCCTGGGCAATTCAAATGTTTTGTTGATTTCCTAATGAAAGTAGTTGCACCAGCTCTCCAGAGAACAATTACTACATTTGTAAAGATTATTCCCACCTTGTGAATAAAATGACCCCCCAACACACACACACACACACACACACACACACACACATTCCATACATGCATAATCCAGTACAGGTTTGTACTGGACTGAGTCGCAGAATCAAGAATACACAGAAACACACAAGGAAAGAACCAGTCCTGGGACATTAAAGAGATGTCACTTGACCTGGTTACCCTGAACCCACATGCATGCATGGAGAACATGCAAACAACCCACCATTGTAGAGATTGTAGAGACTGTAGTTCAGGTCCCAGCTTTCTGGCTGGGTCAAACCTCATATGCAGACATAATTGCCTGAGTCTGAGAGAACCTTGTGAAGTAGCTGCCCATTTAACTTCATGATTATCCAAATGTCAGACTGTAGAAATGTTGTCTGTGTAAAGAAACAAGTGTACAAATATGTGCAAGGATATTTCCTATTATACATAACAGTATGTAACAACATAAACAGTGGAGTCAAGATGCGACAAGATCAAAGACAAACACAGGAGGAAACAGTTAGGTTTGCCTCAGGAGAGACTGGTGGTGAAGTGTTATAAAGACAACAAACACTGTGTGTGATAGATATTTGGGGATGAGCTCACTGGCATCATAGTGGGATCAGAGACTATCTCAACAAAGCAAAACACTGCAATTCAGTCTTAGAGAAGACAGAAACAGACAAGGAACAAGGAGCTTAAAAGAAAGGATTCTCCTGATACTGGATTACACATTTATTTTTTTATGTTTTTTACAAGTAAGCGAGAAAACATTTGGCTTGTTATCCTACTATTCCTGTGGCTTCAATAAACCACTAGAATTCAACCAATTATCAGGCCACCAACCAATAATAAGGTTACCAGAATCCAACTGATCAGTTTGTAGTATCTTCTTCAAAATCTACTATATTGATCCAAATAGAGTTTAGGATTTGGATCAAAGGTTAACTTTGGCACTGAACTTGCATTTTCTAAAATGTTGTCATGTTTGTAGAACAACAATGCCCCCATTGGGTTGACAAAATATAGCATCTCCCAGATCTATAAACTCTCTAAGAACGAATAATAAATACCTATATTACAGTGTATAGATACAGTAATAAAGCCAAATAATTATGACCATTGTGTTATATGGATGATTAGGTCATTATGACTGTGCACGTCAAGGTCTGGGTTATATTTTATGATGAGCATTTTATGAACAGTGTGTCCTCGTCATCAGAATGCTATATCAACACTGTGATACATTTCATTTATGTCATTTAGCAGATTTCCTTATCCAGAGCGACTTGCATTTGATACAATTATACAATCCAAACAATTGTGGGTTATGGGCCTTGCTCAATGAGCCAACAGTGGCAACCTGGTAAAGGTGGGATTTGAACCCTGGTGTGATACCAAACAGTGTTGAGTCAAGATAGCTTCCACTGTTTTTAACTCAATGACACATTACAGTCGAGCTCTTTAAACAACTTTAAATAGGTTTTAAATGTGCGATTCAGTCATACTGTTAGACAAACGATATAGTCAGATGAACGGGAGGTTTGTTCCCTTACTAATTACACTGCTCACAAAAATGAGGGGATATTTCGAAGTGAATGTGAGAGAAAAAAGAAAGAAAAGAAACATTTGATTTCATTTCATTAAATAAGATTATCAGAAAAGCAAATAAAAAGTCAAAGAAAGTTGTTTGATTATGCAAATGAGATAAACTCAGTTATTGTGATTGAGTAGCAAGTGATATATTCATGAGGGAGAAGAACAGAAGCATGTTAAACTGGACAAGAGTGCCACACATTGACTGTTCAGTAGGATGTATGGTCACCCAAGACTGCCAAAACACACTGACGGGGCATGGACAGGATCAGACTGTCCAGCAGTTCTTTTGGGATCCTTTTCATATTAATTTTGAAATATTTTTTGTGAGCAGTTTAGTAACATTAGCCTATAGCTCCAGTGCAAAATTCTACAGCTGTTCAGTCCTGTCTTTGGCTGTGCTTTTCCCCTTGTGTTTTCTTTGTCTACCCTCTGGTACATTATGTTCATGTGCTACAAGCGAACGTTCCAGACTACAAAAGAACAAAACACAGAAGCTGGAGGATTTGTTTAACTCTTTGTGCACCCTCACCATTTCTAAAATGGTGCATTGTATATTGGGGGTTTAATCACTTAATACTTGAATGAATTGTAAAGTTCTGTTCCATTTTCTCCTGGCTTTTAGTTCAAGAAAGAACAATTCTGTGCATGCTGGTATCCTGATCAGTTAACAAGCTCATGCACACAGGTTATGTGCTGCTTTCCCTGACAGCAATTGAGTGATGAGCCACATTTACTTTTTTTCAAGTGGACTATATTTGACCCCAGATTCAAATCTTTCACAAATGTTACCTATGATACCTATGTTACATATGGGCCAGAATCTGAATGCCATGTGGGACCAAAATTGATTAGCAATACACTCACAATTGCCATAACTGAGCCATCAGTAAATAAAATGTGGTGTCATTGGTAGGTAACTAGTCTTGCTGTTGAAGCTGGTTGGCCTGCGTGGGATGGGATTAATGGTACAGTCGCAGCTCACTCTCGGTCACTTGATGGATCATCAATCTTCACACATTTTTGTCCTTCATCGATGTGATCCATGAAGTATTTCGTCAGGATAGTGGAATAGTTTGCCATTGCTTTCTTCACCCCTCCCCATTTATCCAGGCTTGGCACTGGCGTGCTGCTGTTTCCAGTTACAAGGCTGGGGCGGTTGGCCTGTGTACTAGTGTCCAAAAAAGCTTTGTCTTGCCTTTAGCAGCATATGGAAGGTATATTTGTTATCAGCTTTCATTTAGCCTGACCTTCTGTTGAAAAGTTACAATACCATTATGTGTCATTTTAGAACGCTTGGTGTCAGCAGACAGAAAACCTTTTTATCAGCTTAAAATCTTAATCACAAAACATTACAAATCAAATTCTCTGATTGACTGTTTTAGTTATTGTTTTTAAAAGCTATAATAGTGATTCCATTAGACCGTGGACCATGCTTTCTGCATTTTAATGGCTCATTTGGTGTTATTGCTCTTCAGCGTATTGTGTGATTTTACTTACTGTGATTTTATAGCATTGTGTTTAACATTATATAGCATTCTCAATGTTCTTTTATAACTTTGGTTCTATTATGGTGGCTTTTCTTGCACTACAATGTATTGTTGGTTAAAAAAATAGTTCACAATCATACGTATTATTTCACACTGAGCATTTCACACTGTAGTTACTAAATAGCCTTTAAATTCTAAGGGCTATGAAGCATTGCTTCAGGACTATTTGTCTTGTTTCTTGGACTGTTGTGGAAATCATTTAAAGGTTATAGCATTTAAATGGTGCAGAATTGAACAGTAGAGCCACAAGATACCCAAGGAAAATAACCCAAGCTTATTTTTATCAAATTACATTAAAGTGTGTTTTAACCCTGAATGAAGTCATTTTTTTCTGTCCCTAATGTAATATTATATAGTCCCAGCAGTATGGTTTGGCTGGGTCAGGCATCAACACATAATTGGCCATATCTGAGAGAGGGGAAGCCAGACAATGGATGCTGCAACAGTGACTCTTTCTAAACCCTGAGTGATGGATTAGGTACCTAGTCCTAAATACAAATATGAATTAATTGGATACTGGGTCCTAAATGTACCGTCAACACACAAGGCTGTTGACTCCAATAACCACAAACAGGATATATCAGGGGAATGAAATATTGTAAAACTACAGTGGTATAAGATTGTGAACCATTTAGAATATTCTATATTTATGTTTACACATGGTCTAAACATCAGCTTTTCTGAACTCCTAAAAGTAGGCAAATAACTCAAATAAAGAAATGAAACAAACAAATTATACCTTGTAGGAGGAAGGAGGAAAATTATTCAATATGACATATCTATGAGAAGTAAAAGTATGTGAAACTCTAAGATATGCAGTCCATTTGAGGGTGAAATTAGACTAAATGATCAATTAATGGGATGACAATCAGGTGTGAGTGGTGGCTATGTTATCTTTAAAAAAAAGAGGGGTTTGTTTATCTTCATGGCATGAATGAAGGAGCATTTTTGAGGATCTGAGGAAAAAAGAGTTGTTGATTCTCATCACACTAAAAAACTGCAAAACTACATCTAGAGTGTTTGGACTCCACAGATCCACAGTGAGTCAACAATGATGAGAACACTGAACAACAATGGTGTGCATGGCAGGAATGCAAGCAGAAAGCCAATGCGCTTCAAAAGAAACATTGCTGTCTGTCAATATACTCATGGATAATCAAGTAGCCTATTGGAAAACAGCATCTTATGGACAGATATAACCGAGAAATAACTTTTTGGATTAAACAAAGAATGTTATGTCTAGAGAAAGAAAGACAATACATTCCAGCATAAGAAGCCTTAACCCATTTGTGAAACATTGTAGTAGTAGTGGTGACATTGTCCTGTTTTGCTGCATCTGGGACAGAAAGTGAATTATACCAGCACTCTCCTAAAGAAAAATGTCAGGATATCCGCCCATGAACGGACTATTGAGAGAATGTGGTTCACGCAACAAGAGAGCGACCCTAAACACAGAGAAATGCCTTTAAAATTGGTTTTGAAATGAATCCAATTTTAATATTGGATTATTTTTCTCATTAAACAAATTGCCAAGCATAACACGTGTCTCATTTGTTTGATCAGGTTCTCTCTCCCTATCTATTTTTAGAATTTATGGTTTGGCTTTGTAAAGATGGATGTTTCTCAAAAGACAGGAATCTGCAAACTGTGTTGGAAATCAGTTGACGTTAAAAACAGTTTGACAACTAACCTATCTCACCATTTGCAAACTGATCACAGTGCAGAATATAAAGATAACGACAACCTAATCAAGTCAGCTGTCCACAACAGGCTTAAACCAGCCAAGGCACCAGCACAAAAACACACTCAGCAAACCCTGTGGAATTATTCTGAAAAAAAGGAGTTTTACAACAAGAACAGCAACAGATGCCGTCACCGATTACATCACGAATGCCACTGTGCCAATTGAGGCAGCTGAGAGAGATGAGTTCAAACCAGAACACTCAGAGTAAACCAGGATCGAACCCAGGATTTTCTTGCTGTGAGGTGACAGTGCTATCCACTTGCCACCTGTGTTTTTATATAGTGAACATATCTGAAACATAGGTCCTATTCATTTAATATAATGTGAGCCATGTTTTGATGAATAACCAATAAAGCTGACAGGATGGTTAACTCATAAAGGATTGACTTCTTATCTTATTGCAAGTAGATTGACAGAATAACGGGACTGAACAGTGCTGAGCACATGCAGTTAAACATAAACGCACGAACTCTACCAAAACCAATCCGACACACCTCATTGCCCCTCTCGTATGCCGAGAAATCACATTTAGGGCAGCAGCCGTGTCTGTGACTCATATCCTCAATTTCAATTTTTCCTTCTTTCTAAAGGTTTTGTTTCTGTTCCTGCTTTGTACGTTCACAAAGCTTATTTCATTTGTGCCATTTTCAGACCTGGTAATAATGCCTGTGCTATTACGTTCAAGTCTGAGCTTGCATTATGGTCAAGAATGTCCTATTCAGACTGACTGCCTCGCTGCTCACCAAGATGCCTGAGCTCCACACAGAGGAGGCAATCAATCGAAAATGGAATCTGGAGAATAGACGGAGAGCCGAGCACTGCATGGCAACGGAAAGCATGAATTAATTATCATTTATGCATTTGCATAGTAATAGTGACAGGATGTTTAAAGGAAAATGGCTGTCATTTGGAGAGCTGTTTATGCGTTCAGGACGAAGAGAAAGGTGCCCAGTGCCCCTCGTTCCTGATTAAAAAATACTACCCATTTATAAGCTTTGCATGCATTGCTCCGGTACTGGTCTGGACGTCTCTTTTGGCTATTTTAATTGCACAAAACCCATTTTTGCAGCATGAATTAATGATCAGGGTTCGGACCCTGAGGTGACAAAGGTCCCCGAGGCAGCTATATGAGGCTTCAAACATTGATCATTTCATACAGAGGTCAGAATTCAAAAGACTGACTGCATTCCGTTCGAAGTTAATGAGCATATTAGAATGTGCACTACTCACTCCATTATATGGATGGAATTCATTTTAGGGGTAGATTTTCATGCTGTCATTTCAAAGAAATATTGAATTCCACCTCTTTACCGTTGAGCTATGTGTATCCGCTACATGCGCTGGAAGAATAACTACTTTTTTGCCGTTCAGCATTCTGTATTACCCCTAATCATGTAGGCGGGTACGTAATGTAATATTATTGTAAACCTTTATAATGGATCAATTTGATCTTAATCCGATGACTGAAGAGCAAAAGTTTCTGAAAGAGAACTTCTGAGGCCGTACCTCCCACTGAAATTCATATTGGCTTGTCACATTAGGCTTTTTCCTCGACGAGCCAATTTCGTTAGCACGTACGAATTAGCATATTTACTTTGTGTGATGTACTGAAGTTCCCGAACTGGCCAGACAGCTAATCATTACCTTAGCGTAGGGACACGGCAGTGTGATTGGTAACAATCTGTCACTGTAATGCCTGATAACCTAATTGGGTACACAGGTATTAATCCTGTAGCATGGGCTCGCATTGCAATCTGCCATTCACTCCACGGTATCATGTTTACATGGCTGAGGCTCGTACTTGGTGATCAGCGCGTGCCTCGAGTCATATATTTACACGGCCTGCCGCATCACTGACACAATTATAATTATGAAGGCTGGCTAATGATATGAATGGCAGATACATGCAGCCATTGCTAATTGCTTGGTGACATTAATTAGCTACAAGCCCTCTAAATGATGAATCCTACTGCTTTTCGAAGCCCGACGGTCGTCTGCGTGTTTTGCTCATGCCAGCAATTCCTTATGTTTAAATGGGTGATTAGAATGGGATCAATGCCACTGAGAAGCAGCAGGCACAAATCTGTAGGGTCAGCGTTCTGCGATCTACACACACTTTTGTGTGTATAGAAAGCGGAACTGTATACGCATAAGCCAGGCTTTATTGTCTGGAAAAGTGTAACGTCTGCATTTTAACCTTGTCAGGCAGCCCGGAGCTCGCAGATCCATAAATTAAGCCTTAATGCCACCTACACACAAAGGGGAAATGGAGACAAAGATTAGCAGGTCATTCTACTAAATAAATAATTTTAAAAAATCCAAAATGTGAATCACGTCTATAAAATACGGTTCTTTGCCTTGCGAGGCAGTGTGTGTATTCTGTTCTTTCTCAGTTTTCTCACTCAGAAGAGTAATACCTTGATTAAACGTGGCCTCAAGTAACAAGAACATCTTTATTCAGTGGTAACGGAAAAGAAGCAGGCTGGATTTCAAAGCATTTAAAAGCTTTGTCTCTGTGTGGAAACGTGGCCCTGAGTTGTATTGCTGTTCACGCTGTGTCCTTTGTTTTCCTTAGCCCTGCTTGAGGCTGGCAGTTAATGGAAAAGCAGCTCTGCAGTCAGAGGCAGGTTGAATAGCCAATGAGTTGAGAAGGTCGGAGCGCTTATTCACACTCTGACCACTAGGTGGCAGTCGTATCGTTAGAATTAGAATCGTGATAATACATGGGTGATCTGAAAGTCTAAAAGTTACTAAGGTTTAAAGTGTTAAGTTTTTGCTTAATTTGTGTATATTTCGTGTGTCAGTTAAGACAGCACGGCGATGCGCAGCTTCACACACCCAGGTTTAAGACTTTTCTTTTCATAATAGTCAGAGAATTCCATCGCAGAAGAGCTTACACTCAAACAGCTAGAGCTGCCAAATTGCCACAGAAATTGTTTGACCATCTGCACCCACTGATCATTTTATCAGGCACTCCTCCCTGTTATCACACCCACTGTCCATTTTATCGGTTCTCCTTTCTATATGGATGGACGCTGACAGTCTGAAGTCTTTCTGTTTCTCGAAATGCCCAAATCCCTTTACTCTGTTGTCTAATGGTCACCCCAGATCAAGTCCAATTTGAGAGGTAAATCATTCTTGAATGAGTGTTTATGAGAACAGATGAACACAATTTTCAAATTATGATTATATCCTACATGCACGAGAGGACGTTTTAGCATTTAAAATGTCAAGCATTCAAACGTGCACTGTTGTTGACGTTATCAGGGGAATTACAAGCTCGGAAAAGCTGAGTTATTCCGTTGCTCACAGAACCCTGACTTTTTCTTTGATGGCATGAGTTAAATGCATGTTCAGAGCTCTCCATACTATTTCATTGTATGGGTTAACATCTTTCCACATAAATGTTTTTGTTTTTTTAATCTTTACGCTTTGTAGATGGAATCACGTTCTGTAGCCAGGGTGTACAATGCTTTGGAATAAGAATCGCACTCATCTTCAGTATGGACAGACCGTATGTGGACTTCTAAACTGCATCCTAAACGATCTTTCTCAATAAGCACTTTTTAAATGACTTGGTCTTTCCCAAAGACTTCTATGTTTCTGCTATGTTTTCTTACAGTCCAAGCCGTTAGGAGATTGGAGCAGGCAAAGCATTTATACAGTCAGATTACAGAGGATTGTACATTCCAATGTAGCTATTTATCATTAAAATTGGCAAACCTTTTGGAGTCGTCCACTCTTTAGGTCTTCACTCTAACCCAGACCACAGTAAGTTTTGGGAGGCAAAATATAAGCATGTGGAACAGATGGAGACTCGTACTCACGTTGGTGGATACTTCACTACTTAGGTTATTTACAACTGCGACTGTAATAAACTTGCTCTTTTAGCTGTTTTTACTAACAGAAATAAAAAGGATAAATCAAATAAATGAGCTGGATGCAGTAATCCTGTATGTAGTTTAGCACAATGCTGAGTTTTGTCACACTGATGAAGCCACTGTACTTGAACTTGGAATTTTTTACTTTGCAAGAAATACACAGTATGCATGGCTCTCTTGTTCTTCTTTGTGTGTTTTGGTGGTTGGCAGAATAAAATAGATGCACTAATGTTACCAGCTGCACTGGAGCATGGAACTGGCAATTATTCCGGCAGGGAAAAAGTTACTAGGAACGTTTTGCTAATCTTGTTTCGCCTTAAGAACTTATGTAATACTTTATCTTAAATAGCGCTTTCCCTCAGCCCCATTAATGAAAAGCAATGGTGTTTTGTGTCTCCTGAACTTGGAAGCTGTAGTATAGGACATGAGTTACTGAGTCACAAGTTATGAACGCTGGGAAATGTAGTCTGGAACAGCCGTGGTCGCTCAGTAATCCCCATTAGCCCTCAGTGCGTTACGTAATGAGTCACATGAACTGTAGTGAGGAAAAGGCTGTGTTATGGTGTGTATA
>JAVSBV010133844.1:0-31669 GCA_033117975.1 Parotocinclus spilosoma | reverse complement strand
CACGCAGACACGGGGAGGACATGCAGACTCCACACAGAAAGGACCCAAGCCACCCCCACCTGGGATTGAACCCGGGAACTTCTTGTTGTGAGGCAAGCGGTGCTACCCACCGAGCCACCGTGCTGCCCCTGTGTCCTATTATGTTTTGGCACAATTGCGCAAGTGTGTCGATACTTCTGGCCACATTTGGTATTGTGTCCTAGTACTTTTGTCCATGAACCGGTTTGTGTCCCAATTCGTTTGGCCATGTGTATGTTTGTGTCTCAGTACTGCTGGCCACATGCAGGTTTGTGTCTCAATACTTTTGGAAATGCACAGACGTGTGTCCCAATTAGTGTTGTACAGTATAACAAATATTTAAAAAGTATACCATGCCATTAAAGACAGTAGAATACTGTTTTCTTTTCTGATTTTCCTAAAAACAGTCCACAATGAGCGTGTGAGGGATTGACATTTGATGACATTTTTGGCAAATTGATTTAAGGTCCTGTCTGGAGGAGAGAGAAGTCCCAATTAATTTCTCCACTGTCCTCACGTTCTTCCAGGCAGTGGCACTGCAGCCGCCACACCACAGAGAGATACAGCTTGTTAGAATGCTCTCTACTGTGCTTCTGTAGAATGTAATGAGGAAGGCTAGGGTCAGGTGGACTCTACTCATTCGTGTGCAGGATGATGTGACGGTTGAAGTACCTTTAAACAGTTACCTTTAAACAGTTTTTCGATAAACAGTTGAGTATAAATCAACTTTATTGAACAATCATCCCATTGATGATGGAATGCTTTTCCAAAATTATATAAATAAATAAATAAAAAAATAAATAAAAAAACAATCAAAATTCACCGTTGCAAATTATTAGGCACAGTTTAAAAACATTTTATAGGTTGCAAATAACTGAAAATGGTAATTTGTTGAGTTTGAAGCATTAAGAGGTCATATTTAATACATATTTACTATTGAAAAACATCTTAACAGGCCAAGTTACATGTTAACATAAAACCCCTGCTTTTAGATCACCTTCACAGTTCACAGAGTTTTTGGAGAGTTTCTGCATGGATTTCTTTGTAGGCTGTTATAACCTTATACTGTATATATAATAACAGCTTTTGCTTTGATGTAAAGTCTCCCGATCTGATAGATATTTTGCTTCAGAATGCTCTTCAAAGGTTCTCAATGGGGTTGAGGCCAGGGGAGGATGATGGCCACACAATGAGTTTTTCTCCTTTTATGCCCATAGCAGCCAATGACACAAGTGATTATTTGCAGAATGGGATGCTGCATTGTCATGCATTAAGATTTTGCTACAAAAGCTACAAAAGAATGGGATTTTTTTGTACCATGGAAGAAAGTGGTCAGTCAGAAACTCTAAAGGGACCCTAAAGGGGCCTACCAGCTCTCTCCCCATGATTTCGTCCCAAAACATGACGCCGCCACCTCCTTCCTGTTATTGCAGCCTTGCTGGCACATGGCGGCAACCTACTACTTCATTCATTTGGTTCATCCATGGTTGCATGGCACTTAGTAAACAAAACTGTTTGAAAATGTCTTCATGCATGTCTGCAACCGTTTCTGCTTGTGAGCACTGGTTAGGGGTGACCAAGTAGTAGGTTTATGCATAACCATAAGCCTCTGTTTGATGCTTTTTAATGGCATTTTAGCAGCTGCTTTCTTAATCCGATTAATATTTCTGACAGAAACGTTCCTCATTATGCCTTTATCTGCATGTACCCATGTATGCTCTGAATCAGCCACAAATCTCTTCACAGTATGATGATCACACTAAAGTCTTCATTAAATATCCAATGTTTTCATGCCTTGCCCAAGGCACTGCACTATTTGACAGCAGCAGAGAGATCCATTTTCTTTCCCATACCATAATCAGCTCACCTGGCAAAACTAATTATCACCGAGACTGATTCCAGTGATACAATGAGCCCTGCGACACAATACCATCCATCAGTGGGTACAAAATTCAAATTATACAATTTTAAACCTTTATGACACTTAAATCCAGTTTACTAAATAATGTATAATGCCGTGTACTTATTCACACTGGTAATGTTAACCTTTGGCCATATGAAGGTGTTTCCCAATACATTTTGCCATGTGCAGGCTTTTGTCCTTATACTTCTGGCCACGTGTAAGGGCGTATTTCAATAATTTTGGCCATGTTCTGGATTATGTCCCAATTCTTTTGCCCTTGTGCATGTGCTCTCCCCAATACTTTTGGTCATATGCATGGCGTTCTTTTGAGATGTGTTCGCACACACAAGCTTATGTAGCAGATGATGTGCCAAAAGTGCTCTATAGTGACATCATCAATTTTAATTACAGTTAGAATTTGTCGATTATAATTGAACCTGAACATTTGATGTATTCTTAATATTATACTTAATTCTATTAAATGTAGATTATTCAGATGAATAAACAGATAATTCAGATGGACTTCAAAAATATATAGCTCACCTCAGTGTGACTTTCTATGTACCAGTGTTTGACCCGTACTATGTGGTGTGGGCTGTATTAATTGGAGAAATGTTTGGAAGAATAAGAAATGCCAAACATAATTCTAGTAGTATGAGAGATGACAATATAGCACTGAATTACAATTATAAATATGAAACAGAAGACCCTGGCAGAAAACACAGCTACAGTATCCCACAAAATAATATTACATTTTACATTACATTTAAACATTTTATTATATATTTTTATGGGACAATATCTAAGATATGACACTTTGATATAATATAAAGTAGTCAGTCTACAGCTTGTATAACAGTGTAAATCTGTTGTGTCCTCAAAATAACTCGACACAGCCGATGTCAACATGTCAACAAAATTAAGTACACCCCCACGTAAAAATGGCCAAATTGTGCCCAAAGTATCAATATTTTGTATGGCCACCATTATTTTTCATCACTGCCTTAGCTTCACAGGTTGCCACTGGAAGCCTCTTACACTTCTCCATGATAACATCACAGAACTGGGGGGTGTTAGAGGTCTTGAGCTCCTCTATAGCTGCTAATAGGGTTTAAGTCTGGAGACACGATTGGCCAGTCCAGCACCTTTAGGCGCAGTTTATTTAGCAAGGCAGTGGTAGTCGTGGAGGTGTATTAGGAATACTGCCCTGTGCTCCAATTTCTGAACAAAGGGGATCGTTACAGTACATGTTGGCTTGGCATTTATGGTTTCCTAAAAGAACTGTAGCGCCCCACAGCTGGCAGCACTCATGCATGCAAATCATGACAGCATGCTTGACTGTAGGCAAGACACATCTTTGTACTCCTCACCTGGTTGCCACCACACACACTGAATATGTTTATCTTGAACTCATCAGCCCACAGAACATGGTTCCAGTGATTCATGTTCTTGGTCTGTTTGTCTTCAGCAAACTGTTTGTGGTCTTTATTGTGCACCATCTTTAAAAGAGGCTTCCTTCTGGGATGACAGCCATGCAGACCAGTTTGATACACTGTGTAGTGTATGGACTGAGCATTGACAGGCTGACCCCTTTAACCCACCCCTTTAACCTCTGCAGCAATACTGGCAGCACTCCTAAGTCTACTTTCAAAAGCCAACCTCTGGATATGATGCTGATCATGTGCACTCAACTTCTCTGGTTGACCATGACAAGACCTTTTCTGAGTAAAAGCTGTCCTGTTAAAACACTGTATGGTCTTGGCCACCGTGTTACAGATCACCATCAGGGTGTTGGCATCTCCTTATAACTTGGGTCATCTTTATGAAGTGCAACAATTCTTTTTTTCAGATCCTTGGACAGTTCTTTGCCATGAGGTGCTAGAACTTCCAGTGACCAGTATGAGAGAATGTGAAAGTGATAACACCAAATTTAACACACCTGCTCCCCATTCACACCTGAGACCTTGTAACACTAACAAGTCACTGGATTCAGGATCAATTTGACCATTTTCACTTAGGTGTGTACCCAATCTTGTTGGCAATGGTTTAGACATTTTTGGCTGTGTGTTGAGTTATTCATAGGGCACAGCAAATTAACAGCGTATTTATAACATTTCTAAATTTACCAATGCTCAATTACATACTCTCCTCTGAAAAATAAAAGTCCTTGCATGTCACAGGTGCATTAAAATGGAAATGCTTTAGTCTACTTCTCCAGTACCACTGTAAACACTCTGAAGTCCGATTTATAGTGTGTTCATAATATATGCCTTTAAAACATGGAGCCACAAATAAACAAATGATCAGAACATTATGCTCAATTATGGAAAAGTAAGTAACTGTTTTTATCTAACAGCCACACCACACCAACTACAGACACACTGGCTAAACGCAAGTTGTTCTTGTAACCAAACTATTTGCTTTGTGCAAGACATCATCAAGCCGCCATTATTTCCATTTAGAGACAACTGTCAGGAAAAGATTTAAGCAATAAAAGCACCCCTTTGGCCATGCCTTATGTAGGTAAATTCAGTACAATGATTTAGTAGTAAGTCACAACTGTCCAGCATGCAGCACTTCTATGTATATGTGGTTCTAGGGTTAAATGACTTAAGGAATTTAAAGTTCAAGTGTGCAACTCTAAGCTAAATGTCTGTAATCTCAGATTGCACTACTTTGAGATTGATAATTCATCAATAGTTGGCCAAAAAAAAGGTCATAGACATATTTTGTTGGACCGCCTTTAGATTTGATTACAGCACACATGTGCCGTGGCATCAATTTCACAAGCATCTGCAATGTAACAACATTTAATTCTGTCCATAGTTGCATTACTTTTCCCTAATACCGTATTTTCCGAACTATAAGGCGCACCTAAAAGCCTTAAATTTTCCCAGAAATCAAACATGCGCCTTACATGGCGGACTTGCAGTCGTATGGACGATGGAATTGGAAAGTGCTATGTTAAATCACCACTGTGACTGTAAAGTATGTTAAAGTAAAAAACAAAACAAAAAAATACGATGTGCCTTCAGTTTATTTCAAACAAATCGCAGAATAAGTGTGCAGCTTCAGCCTCGTGATGAGAGGGAATCTGCTGTGCTTGATAGTAAAATAGCCCAGCGGGTCAATTCAGGTACAGAAGATGAGGGCTTTGATGGATTTGTGGGAAAAGATTGATAAAAAACAAATAATGTGAGTCTTTTGTCTTTTGTTGCTTCTTTTACGTTTTTTGTAGACCGTATGTTTTAACATGCGCTTTATGGGACGCCGGTTGGAAAGCGGAACACTTGTAAATAACAACAGCATTTTCGTCACAAACATGTTTTCAACATTTAAGCACTGCCGATTGTAGATTGTAGTGTAAGTGTCTAAGGAAATGTAAATGATGCATTTAAATGATTAACATACAAATTATCACTAAATATTTAATTTAAATGTTAACTATAAATCTACATACAACTATCTAGTATAAATACTATATATTTTTCCTGTTTTTTCTTTCTATTTAAGTTATAAAGACTTTTGCAGTTGCTCTGTACCACTTGCTTTACAAAGACGATCTTTCACGTGGATAAACCTTTTGTAATTTTCTTAGACACTTTACATTCTCAATGTTGAAAAAATGTTATTGTGTCGAAAGTGCTGGTGTTATTTAGCAAGTGTTCTGCTTTACAATGGCACCCCATAGCGGCTTATGATACGGTGCGCCATATGGTGCGGAAAATACGGTACCGTGTATAGATGAATAAATTATATTCATGACAGACTGTGCTAAGTTATGATTTTTCAGCCAAACCATTTAAATAACATTACCTAACCATTCTAGCAAAAAACTACTGCATAGGGTTGTTATGTATTCCCAACAGCATTACCAAGACAAATTTTATTCAATGAATTTAAAAGGACTTCAGAACCTGTGCTTTTTTATGCACATTTTATGTCATGTCACAAATTTTGCACATTAATTGCAAAGAAAAGTACTGGCAGTGATTGCTGTTGAGAAACATATCGCTACCACTGAATGTATTTAGACATAAATACATAAAGATACATAAAGAAATTTAGTAAAGATATAGGTTCATATCTCTCATGAAGTATAATATTCATGAGAAATTTGGACCACTGTGCAAAGTCTTCTCTAGAACATCCCAAAGATTCTCAATGGGGTTCAGGTCTGGACACTATGGTGGCCAATCCATGTGTGAAAATGATGTCTCATGCTCCCTGAACCAAGCTTTCACAATTTGAGCTCGATGGATCCTGTCATTGTCATCTTGGAATATTCCCATGCCATCGGGAAAGAAAATAAACAATTAATGGTATGGCCTGTTTGCTTAGTTAAATCCAGGTGGTAACATTCCTCGGTCCAGGCAGTGTCAAATAAACACATGGGCAATGGATTACTTTGTCAAACCTCTGTCAAGCACTACAATACAAAGTTCAAATCACAAATGCCACTTAAACCTTCATTACTCAAAAGTAGCATGACTTTAAACACATTCTCTGAACTCTGAGGCTGGGATGGATCACACACAAATCTGTATTCCAGATATTTTTGGGAAAACTGATGCTCTAGACCAAAGATCATTATCCTCATCATTACATCATTAGAAGGTTTCGAGGTTGGAACCACCTCGGTAGAGCACAGTTTACAGATTGCATACATCTTAGAGCACAAACAAACTTGTGAAGAGAACTAGAGTGAAAGGCGCTGCCATGTGTGTTCAGACGTTTATATTTAAGCGATGATGTCGCGTCACAATTTTCGAAACGCTCCGTTTTGAATTGGTAGATTTGCAATTAAACTGTGGTTGATTTGTTTATAATAGTCCAACCCTTTTGTATTTCAAAATTGTGGGAATTTGCTGCATCTCCATTGTACTAACAGCCAGTGAGTTCATGACTTCTCATGACTGTGCCCAGCAGATAACGTATGGAGAGTTTTAAAACAAATAATGTGACAACCCCATACTGTTGCAAACCTTAAAAAGGAAAAATGGGATAAAACAACACGTGAAACACTAAACTGTTGATGTCCTCAGTGCCAAAACATCCAAGTGTTGTGAGAAGGACTGGCAACATTACAAAGTAAAATATATTATACTTCATACTGTACTATAGTTTATATTATAGTTCATATTATCTGTGATGAAATAAACATCAAAGTAAATGTTGTTTTTTGAATTTGTCATACAGTCCCAGTGTCTTTCTGAATTGAGGTTAAATGCAATTATCTCACAAAAGTGAGTACACCCCGCACATTTAAGAAAATATGTTATTATATCTTTTTTAATGGGACAACTCTGAAGATGACTCTTTGATACAATGTAAAGTAGTCAGTCTACAGCTTGTATAACAGTGGGCATTAGTTGTGCCCTAAAAATATCAACCCAGCCATTAATGTCTAAACCATTGGCAACAAAAGTGAGTACACCCCTAAACGAAAATGGCCACATTGTGCCCAATTAGCTATTTCCCCTGACTGTCATGTGACTCATTCGTGTTACAAGGTCTCAGGTGTGAGTGGAAAGCAGGTGTGTTAACTTTGGTGTTATCGCTCTCACACGTCACTGGAAGTTCAACATGGCACCTCATGCAACAAACTCTGAAAGGGAAAAATAATTGCTCCAGATTAAGAAGGTCTAGGCTATAAGAAAATGCTAGCACCCTGAAAGTGAACTGCAGTATGGTGGCCAAAACCATACAGTGGTTTAGTTTGACAGGTCCCACTTAACAGAACAGGCCAAGTTAACAGAACAATTAAAGTGCACAATGAACTAATTTGGTTCAGATGGTATCAATACCTTCAAGACGACCCTTGCCTTGCCAAATAAACTGAGGCTAAAGGTCAAGCATGTCTCCAAAACTAAAGCCGATTGAGCATCTGTGGAGTAGCTCAAAGCCTCTAACATCCATCAGCTTCAGTCTTATAATGTGATATTTATGGCTTGCTAACTTAGTCAGAATAAATTAATCTTGAAATTTAAAAATGAATTCCTCCTTTAACCACATGATGGCAGCACTATTCTAATACTATGCGGTTAAGAAAATGCTGAGCTTATTCGGCTCCACATATTTGTCTGAGAAAACATTCTCAGTCATGAACTTAACAAGAACCATTTGAGGTCAAGGATGAGTGACTTCCACTTACTCATCCCAACCACGGCCCTTAAGCCAGACTTAATTTATTTTACATTTAGTTCTCGATATCACTCTTCTTATTGGTGCCATGTGTTCCAGTAAAATGCCTAAAGCACACTAATGCACTTTGACTTAAGTCACTTAGTTTACTAAACTCTTGAATTAGATTTGATTAAAACTGTTGATATTATGTTCATAGTTGAGAGTATTGTGTATATTTATATTTAGGTGTTTATTTCGTGTTGTGGCAAGTGAATTTCTTAGTTCTGGGATTAATAAAGTACAACCTTCCTGTAGATGTGACACAAACTTTATCTTCTTGAAAGCAAGAGCAAAATTCATTTGTTTTCAATCTTAATTGTAACAGACCACTTTGCATTACTTATAACTCCTGTTTAAAATATTCATGGGGCAAATATATTTATTAAACTTAAAGAAATTTAAGATATTCTATACAGTTTGTTTATGTTATCTGACTCTCCAGAAATGAATGAATTCTGAAGTCTTTAGAATTGTTCACGCCTGCCTGAGTGGCTTATATTCGGCCACATTGTCATTAGAAAAATAATTTTTCATTCCATTCAATCATTGTGACAATGAAAAGGAACTAATGGCCCCCGGGCATCTTCACATTACCAAATTTGGCATGCTTTGCAAAAAGTTTGGACACCCCTGCCATAGACTAAATATTTAACATTATATCAAAGCATCTTCGGTGTTGTCCCATGAAAAAAAAAACCCAAATAAATAAAAAAATTAAACATTAAATTTCATTTATATATATATATATATGAAATTATTATACATAAGTTTGTATGAGGGCGAGGTTTTCACCTACATTTATATAAGGTGACAGAAAATGTAGGTGAAAACTTCGCCCTCATCACGGTTCATGTAATATACCAGCAATAGTCCACTTGAGTGCATCACTAGGGATATAAGCTATTAGTTGTTATTATAGAAACATAAAATATATTTACAATTTAATATATACACTGATCACAAATATAAAAATAGGCGATATTTTATAATAAAAATAATTTTAAAAGACAATTTCTAACTCACTAAATACAAATAAAAAACATTTGTGAGCTGTATATATGTACATACGCGCGCACACACACATGCACGCACACGCACGAGAAAATTTGCCTGCTGGTTTCGTAAATTTGCCCACTAACAAAGAAATGAACACTTTAATGGTAGATGCTTTTTAACAGTAAGACACAGAATATTGCAAAGAAAATCCAGAAAAATCGTTATATAAGCCGTTATATAAAATAAATACATTTAATTAAAAGAAGTATTTGATCCTCTACCAACCATTAAGAGTTCTGGCTTCCACAGATGAGTTAGATACCCCTCATTTCAAAATGTCTCCTGCTTTAAAGGCACCTGTTCCACAAGGAAGTTGTGAATGGTCACCAAGACAACCATTGGTAACACACTACACCGTAAAGGATTAAACATTTTTCTGGATTTTCTTTTTAATGTTCTGTCTCTCATTGTTAAATTAAATCTACCATTAAAATGACAGACTGTTCATTTCTTTCTCAGTGGGCAAATTTACAAAATCAGCAAATGATTAAATAGCAAATAGAGTACAATATATATTATTTTTTATAAAAATAATATAAAATAATAAATTATCATTTTGATTTAGCCTGCAAGGATTACTACAAAGCCATTTGATTCACAGCTCTGTCACATTACAAAACTAACATCCATGAAATTTGAGTTAGCATATTACATTGAGGACAAATAAAGCTACACTTTAAACTTGAATAATATTTGCAGTTCACACCTGTACCACTTCCTGGAGAGTTTTGGCCGCCCACGGACAGTCTTGTGCCAAACTATGGGGAAGTTGGTGATACTTGCAAAGTTTTGAGTAACTGCGATTGTGGTCTCCAAGTTAAGGACAACATGCCACCAGCCACCTAAGAGGCAACACAATATGTATCTATTCAGTATTTCAAGCTATAACAAAAAAATAACCTTAAAAAAATAGATGTATAAACTTAAAAAACATTTTGTGCATAAATGTACAGCCAGTTTTAGTACTTGTATACTTTAATACTTTCAAGATACACTTAGCAGAATTACTATATGGTTTGGAGTGTACATTTATGCTCTGGTCCAACTGGTTTGTGAGCAGATAAAAACCACAGTAAATAACGTGTAACACAACTTTGAAAAAAATGCATATTATAAACAAGAAAAAAAAAATTAAATAAGAGAATTATTTGTATGATAATACTGATCACTGCAGCCATTATAAACATCCAGTATTTCATGTTCTGTCTGGTCAACTTTATTTCAATTGTAAATAAACATCCATTCCTGCATTTCATATCTGCAACACATTCCAAAAAGAGTTGGGACTGGGTAATTTTGAGCTAGTAGTGAATTTAAAAAATTAAACAATGATGTAATACCAAAGGGTGATTGTAATCATGTCTTGTTCCTCTATAGTCCATTATATCATTAAACAATTCAAAAGATCGAGAGATTTTTCAATCCATAAAGTCCAAAGTTAAACGTCTGCAATCCCTCAGACGGCATTGCATCATTAATCGCCATTCAATAACAGCTGACATAACCACATGGGAAAGGGATTACTTTGGCAAACCTTTATCTAGCCCAACAATACGAAGTTACAGTCACAAATGCCACTTAAGAATTTACTTTGCAATTAAGAAGCCGGAGTTAACAAGTAACATAGTTACTGGGCATCTAGGATGGAAAGTCACAGTGTAAATGTCTATTGTGGTCAGATGGATCAGCATTCTAGGTCTTTTTTGGGAAAATGGACGTGAATTGGACCAAAGACAAAAAGGCTGTTATACTATATCAGCTATTATAAGCAATAAAGATTAATGTTTACAGGTATGTGTGACACAAACTTGGCTTTAATAAAAAATGCAATTCTTTGAGTACACTATGTGATCCAAGAACACCTAGTACCTTTTTCTACCCATGAGTTTTGGAAGAAGAGTTGTTTAAGGAACAGTTAAAGAGATTATTATAGTTTGTTTATTTGAATTATTTAATGTCGCTTTGCTATCAGTGGCCATTTTAGCAACACACACAAACACACACACAAACACACACACAAACACACACACAAACACACACACAAACACACACACACAAACACACACACAAACACACACACAAACACACACACACACACACAGTAGGCAGTACAGATCATACTGCTAGTAGCAATATGACAAGCAATATGCTGATTATGAAAACATTAATATTAATTAAAATATCTGGCAGAAAAGGAAATTAGGATGATAACGTCACAGTGACTGCATGGAAACGCTTTCTTGTTTATCCAAGTGCATTCAAGATGGTTAATGCCCAAAAAAACACAAATCATAGCTTTCTGCACTAATCTTCACTCGCATCGCACAGTTTTAAAAGCTGACAATATAAAAAGGACAGCATAATCTCTGTGACACATTAAGAAACGGGGAATTAATTAAAGCAAATGCAGAATGTTTAGACAAAAAAAATCTAATACACCTGGTGTAAAAAAAATCACATCATGAATAGGGCTTACAAATGATTATATAATTAAAGCATCTTATATTGTATGTTGGCACCAAAGATGGAGGAAGCTTTTACCATGTTTATTAAGTACTAATGCCACACTGTAAATGCACACTATATATTGTTATTGTTACTATTATTATCATCGTTATCATCATCATCATCATCATCATTATTATTGTAGAAGCAGGATTTTGTAGTTTTAGTTTGGTTATGGTGAAGCTATTTGTATTAATCTGATTTACTTAGAAATAGCCAATCACTGCAGACAGTGGACTAGTGGAAACGTTCTTTGAGCACAGTCATCCATGACTGGATGAAAAGTACAAGGTATGAAAGTCATCCATTGTCGAACCATGGTATACAGTCATACCAGTTAATGCTGCAACACTATAACCTAGTAGTACCCACTTCAGTGATGAAGTATAACGTCATTGAAGTTCAGAACCAGTCCAAAGCAATGAACACCAGAAATGCATAATTTAAGTTATTATTATTATATTATAGATACTGAATGTTATATGGTAAGGCCTCTTGTATAACAGTAGACATGTAAGGTTTCAGATTTTCTGTAATACCTTAATAACATACAGGGCAGACTGTCATCCCACATGCAGCTCATTAATACTTTAAACCTTTCCACCTTTTATCCACTGTGAGAGATTTCCCCCAAATCTCCCCACTTTACAGTCTCACAGAAGTGAATAAAGATTGGGGCATGTGCAACTCTTATATCTTGCCACACTGTATTATCGAGAAGCATGTAGAAAGTTCACAATAGCAGAATAAAAATAAACTATTTATGGGGACCAATTTATGTACAAACAGTATCCATGTTCTCTTTTCAGCCAGGGTAAGATGGCAATTTAAGGCTGCTGGCTTGAATAGCTCTAGAATTTGCAAAATTACTGACACCTTTTGGGGACCTTATAAATATAACAAACCAGCATTACAGAATCTCAAACATGATAGTAAGTTTAATCCTTTTAGAAGTTTTATTTTAAAAGTTTAGTATTTAGCACAAAATTTAGTTTAACACCAAATGTATCTTTTTAATTATCTCATAAAATATAACTATATTAACTAGGAAAAATGTCTTGCCTTTATAGTTGCATCACTTTGATATTTTAGAACTAATTTATTTTTTGTGATTACTAATCAATTAGAATTAGACAGCTGAACAGGGCAAAGAAAATAAAGAGAAAATAAATTAATAAAATAACGGTAAAAATATACAGGAGACAACGTAAGAACGAAAGGAAATAAGGCACAAGAAAGAAAAAAGAAACCGAAAGAGGCCAAGGACAGGACTAATCAGGATGTATGAAGGACTGAGCTCCCCTTTGTCTGGAGAAATGCCTGGAGGTGAAACAGGCATCCTCTGATGGATTACTGGACAAAATAGACACTGAAGGTTTTCACAAAGCTATTTCTTTGTTGTCCAAGGTCTTCAAGAGCCACAATCAATGCTGGCCAAAATTGGAATTGATTGTATAATCAGAATAAGAAACGACATCCAATGATAGACTTTAATATATATTTCTGACATTTCCACAGGCTGCTCACAGTGGCAGATTATAATAAACTTACTAAGACAAAAGGCACGGCAAAAAAAGCTTACTTAGCAATACAAGTTTTGCAGGACATTCTTAAAATCATGGCCTTATAAATGTAGATGAAAATTTTAAAAGCTTCTGACCGTTACCATATGCATTACTTAAATAATTAAACACAAAAAATCCTCACGCATCACTGCTTTGGGAAAACTCATCCGTGTAAAGCTTGAAGCTGCAATTAAGGCATTTTGAAGTCTTGAGAGTAACCAGGATTACATCTGAAAACCTATTTTAGCCTTGAAACACTGTGGCTCTAGCAAGAAAAATGGCCAAGAATGAAAATACACGGGGTGAAAAGGCCAGTACTCTGTGGAATGGTTTTCCCCACTCATTTGTGCCTTGCCAAGATGACAGGTTACATTCTGCCAGTCAAGTTATCAAGGGCAATTCAACTACAAGCATTATGATAAGCCTGTAAAAGTCAGTGCTCATATGTCAGAGGTAGAGAGCTTCTACATGGAGTACACGTGCCAATAATCATAGATGTTTAAAATGGTACAGCAAACTTGACATTCAGAAACAAACTATCATTTCTAGCATTTGCTGCATGTCCTTTTTCAACTGGTTACCCACCCATACACATATCAGACACTGTCATGACAAACATTTTTCAAGTTTTGTTAAAGCCCAAAGAAATACTGCACACCACAAAAGGTTAATAAGTGTCACACTTTTCAGTCCTGTCTTTCAATTTATCAGGTTTTGCGCCTACGCCACAAATGTAGCATGAAACCTGACAATGAATGGCTGACAGACTGACAAGTGTACAGAACGTTAGGAGTAGTGAATGTACTGATCCACATTTTTTCAGATGTGATACATTGCCATAGTGTCCAAGTTTCATTTTGTTGTTGTTTTTTGCTTTAATATTATGATTATTATTGTAATTTCCAGAATAAAAACACCACACAAACAAACTTTTAGTTCAATCCAGCAGGTGATATTGCGCTTGGCATGACAAGAGCAGCATTCATATTTTTTTTGCACCAGCTCTATCCCACTGAAAATGTGAAGCAAAAAGTGAAACAATAAAAGGGATGTAATTTACACTGCTTACAAAAATTAGGGGATGTGTCAAAATGAAAATGAAACGATTAAAAAAGAAGTATAAAAAGATAGTCAGAAATACAAATGAAAAGTCAAAGAAAGTTGTTTAACTACATGTATAACATGCAAATTCAATTATTGTTATTGAGTAGTGAGTGACATATCATGGGGGTGAACAGAAGGATGTCAAACTGCACTCAGTGCCACACACTGACTGTTCAGTAGGGTGCATGGTACTCATCTCTGCCAAAATACACTGATAGTAATGGGGCATGGACAGGATCAGATTATCCTGTGGTTCTTATGGAATCCTCCGCCACTTTTGCTCCAGGGTAACTTCCAGCACAAGAAATGTTATGGGAGGCGTTGGACAGTTTGCCATACGTCTTCCCAGTATATCCCAAGCATGTTTTGGAGTCATATCTGAAGAACATGAAGGTCAATCCATGTATTAAAATTTTGCCTCCTGAAGCATGTTGTTGACGAGAATAGTTTAACCAGTTTCAGGATGTGATATGGCTTCCCAAGCTTCACATTCAGGCAAATCATGTTGCAGAGGATGAGCACTTTTAGCCAGCACATTCTCCTTTTTATAAAGTGCATTTTCACCAATTTGTTTGCTTTTCGGATGCTCTTGTTTAATAATTTGAAAAAGATCGAATTGTTCAAGTGTTGATCAAGTGTAACTGAGCTGTGCATCCAGTAGGGTAAGAGAAATACAATTGAAATAAAAGTAAACTAAAATTAAAAGTAGTAATCTCAAATGCTTTTGTTAAATCCATACCTAACAGAAGAGGGGATTGTACTAAGCTGATAAGGTACTTAACCAAGCAATAAGACAGGTGTCACATAACTGTTTTCTTTGTCCATGGCAGATTACAACAGGACAAGCACCACAAATCAAACCAATGGTTATGGAAATATGATATGCAACTTATTACTGATGGTTTTGCATTTTTACAGTTTCAATGATAATCATGTTCCATATTTGATTCTGTATATTAATATATTTGTTTAAACGTTGCATACATGCTCAAAAGTCACAGGCAATAAAACATGAGGTAGATGTCAAGAGCAGAGGCATCAATGCAGACTTACCTGTAGCACCAGGGGCTCAGGATTAAAAGCCAAGGTCATCAGTAGCTGCATCCTCTCTGTATCTTTGAGATTTTTTAATAGGAAACTTCCGGAGTCTTTAGTCTCGGCATATCTTCTAACTATTCGGTCCAACAGTCTCTGAGAAGGGCAGTGGACCATGTCAGACCAGCCCTCGACAACATCAGGGGTCAGAAGGCGCACATCTCCATTAAGCCGAGCAAATTCAGTCTTGTATATGGCCTGGATGAGGTCGCAGCGAGGACGACCTGTGGCCCTCTTGCAGATCTTTTGGTCAATGTCAGACAGCTCCTGATTTGAGCCAAGTCTTTTGAGTATGATTCGACGCGTTCCTTCCCGTGGCTCTCCGTACTGGGCAAAGAAAACGTTCTTTACGTTAAAAACATCAAGAAAGCGAAGACGGCCCCATGACTCAAACGACACCTGCCCATTCATAAATTTACGGCACCAACTAGTGCCAAAGCAGGCCGGGCACTTGTTGAGGTGGATGAATCGGCGGTCCGTCAGTTCATTCTTCTGAAAGGAGGAAAGTAGTGTATGAGTGTTCATCAGTAAAATGACAAACAGGCCCAACACAAAGAGCAGCTTCAGGCAGCGGTACAGTCGGCCCAGTTTGAGGTGAAGGAAACGTAGCATGGTGGGGCTTGGGACCGGGATGGGGTGTGATGTGGAGGGGGGAAGTGAGGAGTGACTTGGCCAGGATTCACAGCAGATCCATCATTGTGAGTTGGTTCTTAGCCTACAGTTTCCAATGAGAGTGGGGATTTTGACATTTTCCCATCACACCACACTGACTCTAGCCTGGAAGACATCTTGGCTATGACCACACCATAAAACTATAACGATCCTGTGAGGAAAGACAGAAAAAGAGGGTCATGAAAAATACTTATTGATAGTTAGCAACAGACCAGTTTAGACCACATACAGCACAATACCTAAATTATTAAATAGAATAAAGAAGAAAAGAAAATAAATACTAGTCTGAATTTGTTAAAAAAAGGTAGAAAACTGGAATATATCTAGACAAAAAGGTATTGTCTCGAAAAACACTATTCACTGGCATATGTGATTAGGTTTGTAGTATACTGTTAAGCTGTCTCTCCCTCTTCCTGCCCCCAATATCTTTTGTCCACCTTTCTGTTGTCCACAGTGCTTTAATACAGAGTATCTTAGACCAGTCAAGACTGACTTGTTTTAACTCCCGGTACTTCTCCATAGGAGCGCAATTTCTTGAAGCAAGCTTATAGAAAAGAGGTGGCAAATTATTTTATTTAAGTCATTGAATAAAAAATAAAACATTGAGATGCTGGTATTCTGCTTTCTGTTTTTAATAATAGTGAAAGGGTAAAACTCTACTCAAAGGCAACATACGCTATAGTACAACAGTAAAGCTGTATAAATAATTATAATTAAAAACTAAGCACAATATAAAGTAGTCTAAATAAAATTAATAAAATAATAGAATATTATGTGTTATTGATATTGTATATTACCTACAAAAAGAGCTTTAAAAGTAAAATAAGGACAGTATCTGTATTTTGTAATGGTGTCATGGTAATTAATATTTTTTCAAGTATTGTTTGTAAGCTAAAATTCACAGTATTGTGACAGCACTATTCTAACATATTCAAAGGTTGCTGAACTGGCACCATGTGTTTTGAGATGTGACTGGTGACAGCATTTGTTGATTTTCTTGTTGTAAGGCAACAAGATAAACGAGTCAACGAAGGTGTGTTTTTGTGCTGGTACAACCAGCTGGTAGTGGACAGCTTACTCCCCAAGTCATAATCTTCTGCATAGTGGTTAGTTTGCAGATGGTGAAATGTGTCAGCTGTCATTAATAACAGCAGATTTCCAACATGGATTGACGACTTTTAAGCAACATCTGTTTTTTCAAAGCCAAACCACGTTTGAAGATGTATAATGTAAGACTGGTGGTGCCTGTATTTTGCTTTCTGGTGCAGTTAGCTCACTAATTTTAAACTTCAGTCATGCACTTTAAGGTAGAACATAATCTTGTTTTGTTTAGTGTGTCCATATGGCTACATGACATGGTGAATACACAAACTCGGTGTGAGAGACATAAGAATATCCACTCACACAGTGTTGACAATGCAAATGAGATACCCCTTGGTATGCCAGAAATCTCTACATTAAATAGTGCCTCCACATGTGAACCAGTCTGTTTAACAATTTATTTATAGCTTGCTTGAGCAGATTGCTTAAAGTTATTGCCTTTGGGTTTTCATCTCCTGAACTGATTTGCTATAAAGCTCTTTCCTACCCTTGTCCTACTGAAAGACATTGTTGATGACAGAGCCTAGAGTAAATACGGTCAAATACACCAACATGGTCAAAATAGTTCTACCAGTAAATAACACACTGTAAATAATAGTAATTTCCTGAAAGTTCAGACAAGGAGCATGATTGCGACTGTTTTCTCTCTTAAGTGGAAAATAATGCCTCACTTGCAAATGCAGTCTTATTTATTGTGGCTTCAAAGGAGAAGTGCTCAAGGTGAGGCAAGGCCACAAAGTATTAGTTTTACACTTGAAGCCACTGGCCCTTGAAAGAAAGTGGTCACAGTTGTAGAAGAAAAACTGTCGATGAAGGAAAAAAGATAATGACTAGATTCATATCTTATGCAACCCAAAATTATTTTACATGTACAGGGTGAGTCAAAAGACATGACTCACAGGGTCAGTGAAAAGTCACAGGACACCTTACTTGCTGGTAAAACCATTGTTGTGGTTTCCTCATCAGTAGCAGTCTTCTAAAGACCACAATGTAACTTGTAGTCCACAGTACCGGTTTCTCATAATTCTCTGAAGCTATGAGGAATGCAACAGAGCTGTGCGAAAATGGTGGTCTTTCTGGGTGTCAGTTGCTAAAGTCTGCAGCTATGATATGGCAGGTGCATTCCCCCAGATATCACAATCATCAATTACATCTTCAATTACTTGTGATAAACAACAAAAGTTTGGAACTTTGTGTTGATAACTTCTGAACCACAAGAGATATTGCAAATCTAACGGCAATCGCTTTCTAAAACATTTCTGGTGTTCTCTGATAAACTACATGACTACCTTCCCACTGGAAAAACGTGCCTTGATTGAATATGGTGGCTTTCAAGATGGCAGCCATGTTTCGAACATAGCCTAAAAGATAGACCCCCTCGTTACTTGCTGGGGTATTCCGATATGCCATTTCCCTTTTGTTTCTAAAATAAAAGGGTATCATGTGACTTTTCCTGACCCGGTACAACCCTTTAAACAAAGAACAGGAATCCTAAGCTCATGTACAACCATATTTCCATGACCACTGACTGTTTCTGTTCATTGACTGACAGAAGGTGGACAGACAATGTGATTAGTGGCATTAAACTAAATAACTAAGGCAGATTTTAACCCTTAATAATAAGACTGTCAAAATCAGCCTGTTAATTTGATATTATTTGAACGCACTTTTCACCATATTCTACATGCATGATATAAATAATATTACTATTATCCTAGGGGAATAGAGCTGGGGAAAGCATCAGTGATTATTTTTTTCATTACTGTGCACATGAAAGTTACTGCTTGGTCTGGTACATAGCCTGCACATTCTGTTTCTTAAGAAAAACAACAGAAACTGTAAATATGGCATTTAAAAGGCATCATTTTAATAATCTTTCTTTTTTTTTACTCTGACCTCTGGCATCTCTGCAGCTCACTAGCAATGAAATTGTGTGCTCAACAAACAAATACATCCATTCTATTAAAGCCTATGTCATCATATGGCTATGCAGTGCTTTGAACTCGAAAAACTATTTATATGTTAAAATTAAATTAATCGCAATGAATTCTACAAATGCAATTACTTATAACTACATAATTTAATTGCTTAACTGACAACACTTCTGTATTGCCAGGTTTAGTTAGTGTATCAATTATCAGCAGCTCGTTAGTGCAACACCACTAGTCTACATTTACAATTTTCACTCTGCACCTACAACAGATACGCAATTAAAAGAATTCTGCGTTTAGGCCGTCCACTTGTTACAGGTTAGGAAGCATGTTCAGCAAGTATTAAATGTTCTCTGATAATTTAAAAAGCGGAGATATGCAAAGTAAGGTCAAGAAAGAAAAGCAGAAAAAAACACTCAAGTGACAGCATTCACAAAATCCAGTTAACTCACTGCTGGCTAAAAAGAGTCCTATCAATACCTTTACAGCCTAAATAATGTTTGCTAACAATGAATAAAAGTCTTATCCACTTTAACCACTGTATAATTTGTATCTGATAAATTCCCTTAAAAAGCAAGACTTCCCACCTTTTAAAGTAACGCATCTATGAAGCATTTAGTGCATCTCACATAACTGACCCTCCATTTAAACAGGTTTGATGCACACCACTTAAATAAAACAATCTTCTGTCAAGTTTTTATTTTTTTTATAAAAACTTCCATAAAAATAAAACTTCTAAAAGTCTATTTCAGCCATGCATATAATGAAGACCACCATGAAAAATATGATCTCACTAGTAGGATGGTGGACTTGCGTAATGCTTTACACAGTATTAGCCATTATTTCAATATTCAGTAATACTGAGAAACCATCAAAATAAACAATTATGCAAAACAGTGGCTACCATTACATGTTTATGTTCCCTTTGCATGTTTGTTCTTGTGTTTCCTCACATGCCTTCAGTGAAACTTGCATACATTAGTACAGTTTGTAGTGTGGTCTGCCCAGGTCAGATTATATAAAATAAAAATCACTTAACCCAAAATGAAATATAATACATTGTTTATATACATAACTATAAACTGCTAAAAAATTGTTTTAATTCAGGGTCACTGAATTTGTTTACAAAACTGAAGTAAAAAGTTTATGTGCAATAACCTCTTCTTGGATTATATATATATATAATTGAAATTTAAATGTATTAAATATATAATAACATATGCAAGTAACATTAAGCTTCAAATACAGCTCATTTGACTTGAAGGTAAGAGCCAATTGAAAGCATATGCGATAACTTCAGATAACTACTTAAGTTGTACAGATATAACTTCTTGCAGTGGTTAATTGTAAAATTAAAAAACGTTGATTTTTTTTAGCACATATGCAGTTCAAAAACAAAACTGTTAAAATATGTGCTGGATAATAAGATTAACTACAAATACCTACAAAACTATGCACAATTTCTAATAAATCCAAACAGATCGCCATCAGAGGGGATCTTAGCAGTTGGAGAAATAGGATTGGATGTTGGAGGTCTTTATGAACAACAGAACAGAATTAATGGCAGATTACAGATGATAAAGATGATGTTAATCTCTAGCTTGCCTTCACAACAGAGGCTGACATAAAGCACAAATGCTTCTACACAGCTGTGTTATTACAGTTTAAATGGAAGACATAACTGCATGCTGAGACAATATACTCAATTATGCATTAAAAAAATTCAAACTGCTGCTGCACCAGATTCCGACATATAAATGTGTCATCCAGTGACCTTTTCCCATTCAATTTTGCTTGTATAAAACCCTCACTGGTGTCAGGACTATACACACCTTTTAGATGGAAATGATCTGATTGAGTATGTGCACTACCACAACGAGCACTAACAAGACATTACAGACTTGAAATGCTGAAGACTAGAAAGCTTTTGCCCAAGTCAGTTAAAGCATCAGTTCATATTAAGTCATGTCATGCTTTTATGGGATAATAATAAAAACAGGGATGTTAGCTTCCACATTCCAGTAGATCAATGCACAATCGGTTATTGCATTCGTGTTCTCGCTAGCTATGCAAACTAAAAGACTAGAAGATATTTTAGATGTGAAATTGCAACAGGAAAGCGTCTGTTGCTGATCTCTTTAAGATGTAGCCACAAAAATCTACATGGCACATTTACATGGCAAAACCAAAATATATGCTGTGTTCTATGACCCTGTTTGCACAGATTGTTTCATGCATCTTTAGTATCAGAATTGCAAACATATACACCACATAAAAATGCATGTGAAAAAACACCAGAGATTAATTTAAAACAGACCAAAAACAGACCCATCACTCAAACCATTTCAGAAGGTTGCCCGACACACATTTTATCCGGATGTAAAATCTATAAATTTATCTGTCTCTCCAAGATGATTCTGCCAACCCATATAGTCCATAAATGCCAGTGTAAGTATCTTTAATGAGATAAATATCAAAGAAAAAAAAAAAAACAGAAGGTACGATGGGATTCAAGGTTTCCCAAAATACATTTGTAACTGAAATACTCCTGCAAGACTAATTGCAAAACGTTATGCTAAGTGTGGCCATATATTGTTTATGGTAATTAATATATGGTATATTCATTTCGAAGTATCCCCTAATTTTTGTGAGTGGTATAAATAAACATTTCTAGTGCATCAAAGACAATTTACTCGTTTACAGCGTGACGTGGTATACATCAAATAAACGTACAATGTCATAACTCAGCGGAAATTAAACAATCTATAATGTAATATGGCTGTATGTTCCATTTCAAAACTGCAGCATGTTTGCATGTACACAGAGCACCTAAAGATCATCATGTACAATATGCATTGGTATTTTCTATCACATTCACTAAGTGTTTAATTAAAGAATTATGCTATTATGTTTAATATTTTTTTAACCATACTAAGAATATATCATGTTACGAATCACAGTGCTTAGCCCTGACCTATTTCTAGTTGACAGAATTACAACAACTGATTAGGCTAACAAACAGGGAAGATTGCATAATTTGCATAAAAACTGTATAATAGTATAATTATATAAGTATATATTAGACTAGTACTGATTAGGCAAGTAATAAAACACTCAGTTATATACTGCTCAAAAACTATATCAAAACAATAGGACACTTCAAAACCAAAAATATCCCATAATCAAATATAGAGTAGTGTATAATTAATGGGTGAAAGAACCAAACATGGAGTACATAACAGCAGAATGTGACATACAGAAAAACTGACAACCAAACTTAGCAATCTTGAAAAAACGCAGAATGAATGACAATATGACAATACCAGTTAGGAGAACAATACAGCTATTAACTGTGTGTCAAAGAAAAGTCCCAAATAGTGTTGAGCACATTATCTGCGTCCCCCCCAAAGTGCACACTGTCATGTCCTTAATGTAGGTCTCTGCTGCGTGAGCCCTTGAGGCGCATTGCTTAAAATGTAGTTAGAACAACGCCCAAATCACTTTAAGACTAAATCGTCAGCAATGGTTTCAAACAGTGGTAAATAAACTGGTTGTTTATAACAACCCTGGTTAAAAACGTACATGTTTTCCCTGCTACAACGCCAAGAAATAATTAAAACAAAAAAAAAAAAATATTTAGCAGATGAAGAGCAATTGCTTCCAACGGCCAACATTTCACACAGTACACCAAATTCTTCAACTCTGACCAACATGGAGCAATGAGGAAAGAAAAGATAGATAAAAACAGGAAATACAAATTGCCCTTTCCCACTAATATATATGCTACCTTGCTTAAAATGCACAAAATGAAAATGTACCAGTTTTGTTCTTGTTTTGGATTTTTAAATACAGGTGCATTACATTTAAACGTTTAAGAGATGTCTTTCTCCAGAGTGACTTACAATAAATAGTCATAGCATTTAATCAATTGTGGGTCAAGGGCCGTCCCAAGGGCCCAACAGTGGAAAAGGAAAGACTTTTTTTGGTTAACAGCCCAGTGCTTTAATCAATGTGCCACCACAGACTACATGTTAATGGCACTGATTCAACTGTCACTTCCAGCAGGACATATTGACTAAAGCGAGTTTAGTTTTTAGACCAGAATTTGTACATGTAAAGCCAGTTCCAAGTTGAATACATATCATTCAGTGAAAGCATTTCCCACAGAGCCAATGGTTATAACTGTACAATGCAGAATTACTCTTTTTCTGATGTTGTGCACTTAAGATACATCTCAAACATCAAAAATGGCCATTTTAAAAGGGCATAGTCACACAACCAAGACTAACAATTACAGGCAAAGAGAGTCATTACAAGCTTCATACTGCATGTTTAAAAGGTTGCTGAATTCAAGAACTAATAACCCTTGGCAGCTTTAGATTAATGTATGTATGCAAGAAAATAACAGGCAGCATATGTTTGTCCAAATGAATAAAGAGATATGAATCCAGTCAGACTAAGCCTACACTGATTCATTTTTCAGCTTTACATTTTTACTGATATTCCTGAGCAGATACAATATGGGTACTGCGACATCACTGACCATTAAAGGACAGTAAAAGCAGCAGAGAACATTACTTGGGCCACTCTATTCTTCATTTAGGGCACTTTAACATAAACCCAGTATTAACTGAATATTACAATATTAATTAAACGGTACTCAACCAGTATAACAGGAGTCCCAAAGAGTGCCAAGAAAATCCCAAGAAAATACTCCACACCATTACAACACCACCACCAGCCTGTGTCACAGCCAATAAATAAATAAATACAAAAACAAAAAAAAATTCAGACCAGGCAACGTTTCTCCAATCTTCTTTTGTCCAATTTTGGTAAGCCTGTGTGAATTGCCTATTACCCAGTGTGGCACTCAGAGGTTCAGAGATGCTCCACTGATTACCTTGTTTGTAACGTGGCCTTTATATTAAAATATTCTGCCAATTCTTCTTCGGCCTCTGGCACCCAGTTGTTGTTTTTTTTACAATTAACTAAATATTTTCTCATTTTTTGACAATTGTCTGTGAACCCTACAGATTACCGTCAGTGAAAATTACGAAAGCACCGAAATGAACATTTTTAGAGGATTTATTTATTTATTTTACTAGTTTGTAACTTTGACTATACTATGCATACCTGCACTATGTATAGAAATTAATTAAAGGACTATGTGAAAGAATTAAAATACAATTATATTGCACCTGATGTTTTGTGTCTCATTGACTTGCTTTAATTATTGACCGGTTACCAGTCAAATGTGTTCAACCGTTGTTTGTTTTACGATGGTGTTACGATGCTGCTCTAAAATGAAGTTTTAATGAAATATTAAAATGATGTTAAAAGACAAAAGGTAGAATCTGTGACATAATCAGCAACTCGTTAACCAGTATTAGGGTTTCATTGTTAGTTAGGAAGATTCACAAAGAGAATGCCCCACATACGAAGCAGGCAGCAAGGGAATGAGACAGACAAGATGAACACTTTGTAAAGCACTAGCACATTCAGATCAAGATCTTGTTTTGTACACGTGATCCTAAATTAAATATTCCATTGGCATTTCTTTTAAAAGACAACACAAATGCTCACACTGTAGAGCTCCAACATAGCCTATATGTATGCTGCATTTACAAAGTGTCTCACTCCGTGCTGGTTGAGTTTGACTGCGATATCAAAAACATCATTGTTCAGTATAAATTATTCAGTCTTTCACTTATCATTCAGCAACTGAAAATTAACCTAAAGGGCAGAATACCAACTATTCAGTACATCACTAGTAAAATTCCAGTAGATCAGCAGTTTCGGAAATGCCTACACCAGCACCTACACCATTAACCATAACACATTTAAAGTAACTTAAATCACCTTTATACTCCCTTCTGATGCTCAGTTTGAACTGCATCAAGTTATCTTGACTATAAACATGTTTACATTTTTAAATGCCCTGAGTTGTTGCCATTTGATTGGCTTATTAAGAAAATGTGTTAAAATAAGCTAATCTGAACCAGTGTACTTAATAAAGTGCCTAGTAAGAGCATGTCATGATTCTGTTTGTTGAGTCTAATAGTAGTTGTAATGGTTTCCAGGAAATCAAAGCAGGGCACTGAACAAACATACTGGAATATTAATTTCATGCTGGCCATATCAACTGACATCTTCTGTACTGCTGTGATATAATTATGACCATGCTGATCCGAAGACTGGTTCTTACAGGTACATCATGCCTTTACAATCATTCACTCAAAAGTAAGAGTTGCAGACACATACTAGTACTACTTTAAAACATGGCAATATGAACATAATTCACACTGTGGTTTATGCCTATTTTGGGACACCTCAATTCTGACTAAGAAGAAACCACCAATTTTGCAGCTATTTCAACATGGTATCCACAGCTTACAAAACACCGTCCGTCCTAAACATAGCATATAGATAATCGGCCCTTGCAAATCACTGAAGGTAACAAACATGACTAAATCAAATGAGCAGAGTTACATACAAGAGGCAAACACATCAAGAAATGATGTTACGGACTAAGGTAAGGCATAAAGTATTTCTAATGACTAAATGATAAAAATGAAGAGGTGACACAAATCAGCTAAAAACTTAGTTTAAAAATAGTTCATTCATCTTGTGGAAGGTCAAACATGAGGAGGTTTGCAGGAAATGACTGCTGTGGAAGTCGTGCAATTAGTCACACTTCGGAAGCCTTGAAGCACAAAAACATATACAGAACATCCAGAACAGCTTGTATGCCTCAAAGTCCTGAAAATCTTCATAAAGCATATACAGACATGCTGCGTTGGAAGGCACCCATAACCTGACAATTATTCTCAAGTTCAATTCCCGACAGCTCCAGAGGAAATCGAAACAGAATGAATTATTTCTTGAATAGAGGAGCAATCTGTATCCTGCGTTACCTTAGAGTGTGTTCAGCTGCAGTTGCCAAGGTTATTGACTGAGTTAGTCAATAACGTGGGACCACAGAAACAGTCATCCAAAGCTGAGTCTCGGCCCAGCAACCGCATGAACATGAAGTGAGATGACACGAGATCACAATCTTTTCTGCACTTGCACTTCCTTTTCATGTCTGAAATGAAGAGTAAGCAAGCCTTATTAGCCTTAAACAAATATTAACAGAGCTTTACTTTATGCATTTTATGCTTTATTACTGCAATGATAAACGTAACTTTTATCATGGCATCCCATTTGCTCTCATTTATTTATAATAAGTCAGACTGATTAACAAGTCACACAGCAACCAACTTTATAGAACTCTAAAAAGGCCATGTTTATCGTTATCATTGTGTTTTCCCCCCACATTTTAAACCGACTCTTACTAGTCAGGGCCGCAGGGGGTCCTCTGGCTCCTGTCCCTGGAGAACTCAGGATGCAAGTGTAAGTGCTCCCTGAAGGGTTTCCAGTTCACCACAGGGTCAGCACTGGTCATTTGCAGCTCAAGTGCTGTGACCAGTCTCACCTCCCACAGATATAGCCAATCAGACCACTTTACCACTTGGGTGCCTAATATTTCATTATATTGTTTTCACCCCTGCAGTACGGCAATCCACTATAAACTACACATGTCCTTGCATTACAACTACTTTTACAATTAGAAATGTGTCAGCATGCTTGGCTAGCCCCTCAAGAACCATCCAGTCAATTATTGACTATTTCATCACATGCACTTCCAAATGCAATACTGTCAAGCACTATATAAACTACATCGGCAAATGGAGCAAACCCAATTTACGAACATGCCAACATTTTCCCCATACTTCAATTTGACACATGCACGGTAAATATCCAAGCTTTTCCATCTTGCAATGCGTGTATTGCAAGCTATTTACCGGATGGGTAGACTTGCAACTGAACAGGATGCCCCTGAAAGCTTTGAAGAATTTGTTTAATAGCTTCACTACTGTGCTGTTTAATCCAATTAACAAATACACAGATAATGATGGCAGAAATGATAATAATAACAACATATGCTTTAATAACGTATTGAGCCAAGCATTCATTCAACACGAAACTGTCTCTGAAAATAGGCAGGGTTAGTAATAAGCATATCATTAAAAGTTTATCTCCAGGTCCAAAGGTTGAACCCATATGGATCCCCTTGTCCTTGCTCATACAACTATGTTATTGACTCGTGGTCTGTATGCAGTTGAGTTCAGTAGCAGCTTCTCTTCTACTATGATTTCCAATGACCAGAATTAGGTAAACAACCACAGATACAGCTTGATCAGTTAAAATGTAGAAATGTACATTAAGCCATAATGCTGGTCAGCAGCCCTCCGAGTTAACTAGAAAATGATAACCAACACACAACAGAATGCCATGACATATAATGTATTGTAGTTAAAAATGGACAACCATTCATTAGATATATTATTTCTTATTACTAAATTAATTTTGAAGTTATATCACCTACACCCTGCCCAGGGGTGGTTAATGGCTTGCAAAAGTTGGTGCTTGTTTAATTGAAGAGCATCTCTGTCACAAACATATGTCTGACCATTACACAAAAGGTCCACTGCAAGTGATAGTTTAATTTCCATTCGAACAACCTGCACTAATTGAAAATAGACCTGTATCTCCTGCTGTATTAATGTGAAAATGCAAGCAAAAGTGAGTGGCCGACAGCTGGATGTGAATGCTGCTCTGTGCAAGCTGACATGAACGATGTCTTTAGATAACACAGACGCAATGTCTGCTCTGTGCTCAGGACAGCTTTAAGATAAGACAGCCAGTCAGCGCAAGTCAATACAAAGCTGATGGTAAAAGCATGAGTAATCAGTTTTAACGACATAAGAAACGAAGCAGTGAATCTGCAACGTTTTTTTCCCTTCACATGTAAGTTCATATGCTGCCAGAACTGCACAGAGCATGAATCTGCACACTCCGCATCTCAAGGAAAAACACAAAGGTTAGAAAAGACAACCATTGCACTTTTGAGATTGCACTATAATCTTTTATGATATTGATCTTCATTCAGTATGCTTTCAGGGAGACCTATTGCAGTGCTGTTGATTTGCTAGCTATGTGTTAAGAGCTACTGGAAATACCTGTAGTATGCAAGTAATCAACACAGGTACGTTTATCATCATGCTGTGATTAATTTAGTTTAGTCTTCGCTATCTTTAATGTAACTTTTCTGCTTGGACCTCACATTCTTCAGATTGTTTGGGTTCTGAGGTTCAGATTACATAGCAGTTTACATTTTTTATAGGATATTTTCCATTCAAAACATTCAACAAAGGTGGCATTGCAATGTACTTTCTGACTGGCCCTATTTCCCATCGTCTTTGTACCTTGCTTGTCATGTGTGCTACTAATAACCTACTACACATGTTAAATATTGATTATAATTCGCCTTATACAGAAAGGTTTAGGTTACTTGCTGACAAGAGGGAAGTGGAAAGTGTAGGTAGATGCAGAAATCCCTATCTAGGTGGCCTAGCACAAGTCCATGCATAAATGGCATTTAAAAGTTTGAAATTATTATTTTAATTTAATTTCTTCAGTGCATAATTTAATGGACACAAAAAGGGCAGATTTAAAATGAAACTTCCAGCTAAGACACAGTTGCGGAGAGGCAAACTTATGAACATTTCAGTAAATTATCTACAAGTCTAAAATGCCTGACCAATTCTTCATTTTTGTGAGCATATGCTATGTTTCAGAGTCCCCACATAGTTGTCTGTTATGATGTTTTTCAGATGCTGCATTTAATTCCCAGGATGCCAGATGCCACGAGTTAAAAAACTGGCATATGGAAGCAATCGTACAAGAAGCAAAATCTTTTAGAATAAGCTGGCAACTGTGTAACACTCCCTCATGTTACGTTTGCATGCATGCACAGACTGAGAGAAGCTAAATGTATTAAATTGTATTATGGATGTACACTGGGAAAAATATGTATTTGATACACTGCAGATTAATTAAGTTTATGATTTTTTTTAGATCTGTCTCTCACAATTGAAGAGTACCCATGATATAAAAATACAGACCCCCTCCATTCTTCATCGGTGGCAAAATCGCATGGCGTATCAAATAATTATTTTACTCACTGTATATGCTCGTATATTAAATTTACACTCGAATTGCATGTATATAAAATCTGACTACACACACAAACAAACATACTCACTTCACAGAAGACTGTGGCCTCAGTGGCCAACAGCAGTCATTTTTAACAGAGCAAGGAATTTTTTACCAAGAAATCTCCTGACTACCTTCTGCATTGATGGAGTAGGCTCTGAAATCTGAAGTCTGTGTCTCCTTGTCATGCTGAATTGATTTGAGACCTCTGTTCACATCCACCATCCCTTGGTGGTCTTACGGTAGATATGGAGCATGAAACACCCATATAGACAGCAAAAAGGAGATCATTTATTGCCCCCCAATCTTCTCAATGCTCCAAGCCATACTTAAAATCCAGCAAAAGTGCATTTACATGATTCTAGCTCAACACTAGTCCAAAATGTTGATCCTAAACAGTGATTCCCATTTCCTATATTAGGTAGGGAAGCAAAGGGTATGCTAGGTCACAAATAAGAAAAACTCCTCATGTTCTAGAATTTTTTTTTTTAATTGTGCAATGTGTTTCACTATGACACTGATAAATGAACACTTATAGTTAGTGAGTATCTTGCATGGTAAAAGTAAACCTCCCTTTTAATTTAAATACTCCATAAAATGTATAAATGGCTGCTTAATTTCCACATGACAAAACATCTGTAAATAGTTCTACTTGTTACTGTGAAAGGTAACCACTTTTACTACCACTTTCATTTCATGATCTTTCGTTACAGGTCGGCAGCTTGTGCTGTTTTAGACCAAGTACCACCTATTATCAAATCAAAACCTTCAAGTACCACCTATAAATCTCACAGAAATCTCGCAGAAACATATGCGCCACATACACAACTGTACACCACAGGCATATTTAGCTAGTCTACAATTTTTATCAGATTTAGCATGTTTTAGTGCTCAAGTCTTCTGGTTTCATGTCCTTATTGCTGAGAATTTCACAGCCCAAAACCCATTATGATTTTGGTCATTCCTCTGCTCAATAGGAGAAACCCAAACTTAAACTTGTGTTGTACCATCTCATAGTGTTTGTTTTTGTCTTTCAATTTTTGCAGCTTGCTAACACTACTACCTGCTACCTTCAAACATTATATTAAAGTCAATTAATTTAAGACATGCATTTTAACTACTATTTGGACAAATGCAAATACTGATAACGTCTCAGAAATAAAATACTTACATGGTGTTTTTATAAACAAATTTAAATTTTATTAAAACTAAATTACAAAAAGTATGAAACGCATAATTCATACAATGGCATATGTATAGACTTTTCCACTCAATAAAATAATTCCTTAATTAATTACTAAGTACATTTCCTGCGGTCATCTGGTAAACTTGGATTTCATAGCCCTAAATGACCCAGCCATTCTCTGTAGTCAAGTATAGAGTATGAAAAACATGATCCAATACCTGATAAATAATACCAAGTAGACAATACTTAGCAAAAATTTTATTAACAAATAAATCGTGTCTCGTGTCACGCCACACACACAGCCATATATAAGCTAATTTCAAGGCAGCAACTCATTTTATAACTGACATTTAAACATCTAAAGCAAGCTTAAAGTCAATGTTAGGCTTGACTGCTCAGTGTGTGGATGAGTAAGCCCTTCTATAGTGTCAAGTATTGTCAGGGTGTCACACTGCTGCCAATCTAGCAGCCACATTTGTCACAATGCTGCAGTGGTAGGTCACAGGCAAGCCTTCACACTGTGTAGTGAAATAGCTGAATGAGTGCCACTTGTGAGATTTTGCCCTGCATGGCACAAACATCATGATTTGAGATGAATGAGGATCTGCTGTCCCAGTAAAGCATCACTGGCGCAGTGGCAACTGAAAAGAAGATATTCAAGCATTTTAATATTCAACACTTTGCCTATCCACTCATCCAAGCATAGTGGGGTCAGCTTAGGAAACGAATGAAGCACAATGTTTCTGCAAGATAGAATAGCATCTACTATATGATGCAAGCGCTGATGGGGCACAGACACTCTCTGTGAGCATACACTGCAGAGCATAAGCTGCCAGCCACACTCAACATAGACCAGTGGGGACTAAATGACAACATGCTGAGCCTCCTCACAACTTTTTGCTCCTCGATAGCAACAGACATCACTCTATCCACCATTGCACTGAACTGGCTATCAGGGAGATAAGCAGACAGAATGAGATGTGGGCAATGAAAAAAAAAAAAGAACAAGAAACAGGTTTAAGTTTAAAAAGAAGGTGCTGTTCACTTTGGTCACTTTTATTCATCCCAAGCAAGTTAAGTAATCCCTACTGCTACTTAAGTAATAATGACAATAATAAAATAATTGTTATTATATTGTTACGTGTATTGGAATGGAATTAATCGTACAGTCACAGCCGACCCTCGGTCACTTGATAGATCATCGATCTCCACACATTTCTGTCCTTCATCGATGTGATCCATGAAGTAT
>JAVSBV010133825.1:0-17138 GCA_033117975.1 Parotocinclus spilosoma | reverse complement strand
ATAAAAATCATTAGGGAATGACTCATTTCATTTCAGAAACAAACAACTTTTGAAAATTTGTTGACCAGTGTAATCATATATTTAAGGAGTGCAGAGTATACAAGAGATGACCAGTCTACTGAGAGTAACTGTCATGTTTAGTATAACCAATTTTACAGATATGGTTTTAGTAAACACTGTACCTGTGGACTTCAAATTATAAACATTTGTTAGCAGTGAGTGTGGCTGGAATAACAGCATAATGAGCATAATGTGTACTGTCATATAGCCCATTTTGATGTAGCATTCTAAAACACTTGTCTCAACTCTTCAAGATTAAATCATACCACCTAGTGACTGCCATTTGCAAAGAAACACTGTCCGTGAATCATAATTAGTATCTGGATGCAACACAATATATTTATTGTACATGCAAACAACTATAGTAAGCATAATGTTTTTTTCTGAGACTTTTCTATGCCCTAGAAAAGATTAATTCACTGCCCAGATAATTTCCCTTTTCCAGCTATGACATTTAGCCACAATCTAGTGTATTGCATTACACATTTTAATTCATAACTTCAGAGTGTAATGCAAATCCAACCACCTGGTATCAAATCCAGCATATTTTCAAAAAAAGATTTTTCATTATTTTGAGAGGAAACCAGTGTTTTGTAGTCATATAAATTACCTATTGCTGAAAAGATGTAATTGACTAAAAAGCCCAGTCTCTGGGCTTCTAGGAATTCGTTTTGTTAAAAGCATTAGGTAGCCAGTGAGCGTTCTACTGCTGGAGCTGATTCAGCAGGAGCCGTCTAGCCACCCGAGAGAGGCCGTACAGGGCCTAGTGTCAGCACATCAGCACATTCTGGTGGGGGAAGGGACAGAGTGGGTTACTGGGGACAGGTCAGGACACCAATCTGCCATTCCCACCATTTTACAGAGCCTAAGAAATGTGGTGATGTATTACATGCCATGAATATTAACACCATAGATGCTAAATTTAGATGAACTAGTCTTCCTTTGCAATGACAGTAATGTTCCCTGGCACACTCCCACAGACAACAAAAAGGTGAATCAGTACCACAATAAAATATGATAAAAAGCAAATGATGTCTGTAAAACATGCAAGAATTCATGACGGATTGACAAATGGAACTAATTGTGCAATGGTTAACAGAGGTTCAGTCAATTTAGACATTTACCATTCAGGGATGCACATTCAGGCTGTAGTCAAGACTACCACTGTTAAGTTAAAGAAAAGTCAAAAACCCAAACAGCCGAGAAAAAATCAAGTCCATAGTGTGTCAAGTCTAATTAAAGGCAAAAGAAGGTAAGTCAAGGTCAAGCCCAGAGTGCAAAGTCTGAAGGGAAATTTAACTGGTCCCTGCCAAAGTGGACAATTCTTTGAGCTGGCCGCCCCACCAAACTAATAAATCAGTTGAGAGAGACCTAGGTAGGAGAGGTGGCCAAAAACCCCAATGGTTTGGTGTGTGGGGGGGGGGGCGGCCAACTCTATGAAGAGTCCTGGTTGTTCCAAACTTCTTACATTTGATTATTAAGAAGGGCACTGTGTTCGTGGGACCTTTCAGTGCAGCAACACTTTGTTGTAGCCTTCTTACAGACAAAAAGACTGTTCCTTTACACAGTTCTTACCTCCTTGTAGCTTGGTTTTTGCTCTGTGATGCATTGTTCTGATATGCAACTCTGAGACCATATAAAAACAGGTGCATGTTTTTCATCAACAACCTACCACAGGTGGACTCTGATAAAGATGAGAGATACATTTGGCAAAGGCAAGTGGCATGGCAAAGGGTCTAAATGCTTTTAGTATGAAAAAACAAATCGATAAAATAATATTCAGTTATAATTTCAGTTTCTCATTATGGGGTACTGAGTGCAGATTGATGGGAAAGACTTGTTGGAAAGATGTTTTTTTTTTTAACTGGAGTGCCCAAAGTAAACCTGAGTGAAAGACTCCACACACAAAGGAATCTTGGATTCGAACCCAGGACCTTCTTGCTGTGACGCGACGGTGCTACAGACTGAGTCAACATGCCACCCAGTATTTTAGTAATCAGGTATGTCCCCAGTTTGTAGAATGGTGTTGGTGCAGGATCCCGGCATTTTGTAACTGATGCTGTTCAGTTACTCTCAGTTTAGGTTCATAGCAAACAACAGTGAAACATTAAAGCACTAAGGCAGCAAACAATGAGATTATCAGATGAAGTGTTCAGTATACAGTTTTAAAATGTAATGTTTGGGGGTGACACGTTGGAACAGTGGTTAGTGCTGTTGTCTCTGAGCTCCAGCAACACAGCATCAAGTCACAAACTGTATTCCCTTTCTAATCCACTCCATCCTGAACAGTGTCTTTAATACAATAAATTAGCAATATCTAGCAATGAAAGTTGCAGTTTCAGAGAAGAACAGCATTCTCCCTTTTCCATATGATGACCAGCAAAATGCTCCCTACACCATTTATTGCTGTAACAGTGTATCAGTGGTCTTTGCAGTTCAGTTTAAATTGCCTACAACTAAAACACTACATAAAAACAGATATTCTTTTCTGTTTGTTGTTGCACACAAACACTGCTTGCCAGATGTATGGGGGCTGTCTTCAAACGTCATGGCATTACAAGCCATGAGCTGGAGCATCCTTGATTGGCCAATCTATTATTCAGTTAATGTTTTCTCAGCAAATATTTACCCAGTTAATAAAAATATATAGTCAGCGCACCAGTTGTAATCGTATTCATATTTTATTTGTACTTTTATTACATCCCCTTTGTTTTCAAACTGAACAATAAACTCAGTGTTAACTTGGTAAAGGAATAAGAACGTATTGCTGATATGCAGAAAGCTTAGGAAGGCAGTGTTCTAGTTTTAATCCTGAGCGGCGGAATGAGGTATGGTGCTTGTTGCAGTTTTATTTGTTTTATGACCTGGAGTCATAGCCTGTCATAGCACTGTTCTAGTTTCTAAATAAACTGGGTGAATAAGAAGTGTACGTGGATTACCGATGGTGGATAAAGGGCAGTCGTGAGGTAAACTCTTAAGAACAACATACATAACTGAATGTATATCACATGTTCATGCTTCCTTTGTTTGCTAGTAAAAGAAGATTTCAGTTTGTTTCTTGTTGATATTTTGTAGATTTATACAGACTCTTATACAGCTATGATTCCTAGTTAAAGTCACTGTCTCCTGATGACAGTCAAGATGCATTCCTGAAAGCACAGGATCCCATATCGTTACTTAATCTGATAAATTAGACTGTTATATTGTTTTGAAGCATATTACAATCTCTCTGTTTGATTTTTATCTACTAGGAATAAAACACCATTAAAAATAAAATAATAGTCAGAATAAATAGTCCGAGCCCTGTCTCCAGCGACACAATTTTGTACTTACATCCTGTGACATTAGGGTATCACAAAGTATTCCCCTTTTGACACACTAATAAGAACACAATGTGGTATCAAACTTCACCAATGTTCAAAATAAGCTTACCACAAAACAATACCGTCTTTACTGAATAATGACCCCCAAAAATAAAGATAAACTGCAATGTGTCTTGAATGAGACCAACCCAATCTCAGGAGACCAATGTTCGAGACCAGGACAAGTCCGAATGTAAATACTAATGAGCCAGATATATTGAAAATGTTTTGAGTTCTACAGCCCTCTTATTTAGTGACAGCTGTGTACACCCAGAACCTGCATAATGAAACTGCGATTAACACTGTCCAACAGCAGCTGAGTCAGCTTGCTGCCCTCATCACAAGATCGATGCAAAGCATTTATTGCTGTCTACAGTCCACAGTCCCAAGAGGTTTTGGTCCTTGGGCCACTGTGACACCTTTACAGAGCAATGTACCAGAACATCCCATAAAAAAGAAAAAAAAAGGACACCAATGTCAGTGGAAGGTGAAGCTGGCTAAGAGATTATGGTGTGGCTCCACACTGTCTCTTTTTGGTGGCTGCAAGTCACTACTGATCAGTATCAGAAGCTGAATCCCCACCGCTTCAGAATGATATGGAGATTTTTTGCTGTTCTTGTGAGCAGCTCAAAAAATGGTCACAAAATACTGTATATTATGGTGTTCCTTTTATTAACTGTTCAAACACGTTATTATGTACACCTCAGTGTTTCTATATCCACTGTCCATTTAATCAGTTCCATTCCACATTTAGAAGCACTTTGTAGTTCTACAATTACAGACTGTAGTCCATCTGTTTCTCTGCATGCTTCGTGTGTCCCCTTTGCTCTGGTAATGGTCAAGACCCCCACTGAACAGGTTATATTTGTGGTGGTTGATCATTCTCAGCTGTTATAGTGTCAAATCAACCATTCGAATGGGGAATAAATGTGATTTTGGCAATGGCATAAGTGTCTCTAAATATTGTTCTGACAGGCACAATAAAAACAACATCCAGTGGGTGGCAGTTCTGTGAACAGAACCCACCGAATGAGATGGGAGATGGTTGATCCAGAATGACCAGATTGGTTCGAACTGGCAGACAGAATACAGAAACTCTGATAAAGAGTCTATACAATCGTGGTGACCAGAGAAATATCTCAGTATGCATAACATGCAAAACCTTGAGGTGGATGGGCATCAACACCAAATACTATGTCGGTTTCTATTTCTGTTAGCATTTGTCATCAACAGCAGCATGAATAGGTGGACCCAGCTTAAATTATGACAACAGTCCAGGCTGGTGCAGGTGATGTAACATCTAAGGATATTTGGTCTCAATCTGGATTTATGAGCATCATCCAGTAAGCAGATCTGAATCGAATAGAACTCAAATCAGGACTCTTCAAATTACTTTGTTTATTTACTGTATTTAACATTTCAGTGACACACACAAGGTTATGTCTATAAATAAGTTTACATTAACATTAGTTAACAACAACACATCAATGCCAATTTAGCGTAATCAATTAAACTACAGGTAGTAGTAAGTAAAATTCACCAATCTACTCAGAGTAAACCGATCCAGACACTGTGAGGACATGCAGGTTCCACGCAGGAACATTGGGGTTGAACCCAAGACTTTTTGTTGTGAGGGAACGGAGCTATCTGTCCTCTCTCCAAGTCAGCCATATGAGCAGTAAGCACAATCTGTGTGTCAATTGTTTGCTTGATTTATTTAACGTTGCTTTCAGTGTCAATGGCTATTTAACAACGGACACAGGTTCCATCAAAAGTAATTAAACATACTCATGTTCTGTCAATTTAGCGTAATCAATTAACCTAATGCATGTCTTTGGACTGTGGGAGGAAAACCGAGAATCCAAAGTAACCCACTGGGAGGACATGCAAACTCTACACAGATGGTGTCCGATGTTGGGATCAAACCAGGGATGGTGGAGCTGTCAGGCAACTGTGGTAACCAATGAAAGTCTGGCTGGGAATGGGTAAAGGCTGATTCAGATGTAATGTTATTTGCTGTCGCAGGCACCCTTATCCAGAGCGACTTACAACCTATACTGTCCACATATAAGTCCACAAAAAATCCCCAATTTTGATGATAAACCTAGCTGGATTGCATGGAGCCCTGGCCTACATTCCCTCAGACACCTCTGAGATCAATTCAAAATAATAGCAACTGAGAGTGAACGCTTACGATCCATAATCAGTACCCAAATTCAAAGGCATGTTTGAAAAACTAAAATAAAATGTAAAATAATAATAATAATAAATAAATAAAAAGAGCTTCTAAACCCCATACTAATATCGATCATTTCTAAGCCATGATGCCCTGAAACTTTTGTACTATAGTGATATATTGAGAGATAAATCAGTTGTTTAAAAATGTCTGATGGTTTAGTGGTTATTTTTGTAACATTAAGTCTACAATTTGCAATGGCTGACAAGTTGCCTCAATAATTCTGGCTTAAGGTGTCACACTTCCTCTAAAGGTGATCTAATAAGGACTCACAGAACGATGAAAAGCTAACTCATGTAACCACAAAACTGTCATACTAAACAGGGAATACGTTCCAGAACTGAGAAGGATCAGAAGGAATTTTTAAAACAAAGTGGTTTTATATAACCATCTGGGAAATATTTGCTTTTTCATGCCTTTGTGTAGGCTATACCCCGTTGGTCTATCCAAGCATGCTGTATAGGGGAGGGGGAAGGGGCAAGGCTTGGAGTTAAATGTCTTGCTTGAGGGAATAATGGCTCTGGTGAGTGGGAGGCCACTGGAACCTGGTGGCCTGCAGGTCCAGAGCAAGCTGCTTTGCACAGAGCTGTCAATGAAAACAGGGGTTATTTCTCTCTATAATGTTCCAGTTTCTGGTGTGAAGCCCTAATCCACTTGATTAGGCACTGCTGCTAAGCACAGTGATCTACCACTCAGACTAGGTGATCATGGAACCTGGGGCTCCCTTTAACAAATAATTGCCCACTATGTAGCAGCCATTAGTCTGCAAGTCATTAGTCTTGGTCTTGAACAATGTTATTAAAGATTCATCAGTGACATCACTCTATCTGGAGAATTACAAACAAATAATTTGCACATGGAAGCCAAGTCAAGAGTAGGAGTCGAGCATAAAATCAGAGGTCAGAGGTTTAATCATCTGATCTAATCAATAATTAACCAAGGTTACTTTTAATGGCAATGCATTATTCATACAGAGTGCATATTCTGCTAGACTGGGAGGGGGCTTTAAAAAAGACTCTGGGAGAGACTTTAGGATGATGGATGGGTACAATAGGAAAACCAGCGAACTGGGGTGGGAGGATTGGGGAATGAGAACCAGATACCGAACCTTAAAGCTGCTCACTCCATCTTAAGTTAACATAACCTCACTAAAGGAATGCATTCTTCAAAATGCTACCTGAACATCATAAATCGTAATACATTGCAGTATATATGGCAGGTGACAAAGAGTTTAACGATGACTCAACGATTTGGCTCGACTTGTGGCAAATTCAGTTGCAGAGTGCGAGTTCAGCAGTCAGGATCAGTGCTAGTGGCCGCACACAGAAATCACAATGAATTCCAGTAAAGCCGTGCATTCAAGTCCTGAAGCAGAACTTCAGCTCCCACGTGGCAGTAGGGGATTTCCTAGTTTCCATAGCCCTGTTACACACACAGAGCTCGATAAGTGATGCAACTGCAGGCAATATATAAGGATCAAGGCTGCCCAGAGCGGCACATCTGTAGAAGAAGGACAAAGTCCTGGATCTGTCAACATACTGAACTCATTGACATCCTAATCCAGCCAAATCACGTTCTTCTGTCCCCTCCCCCACTGTTTATAATATGGCCATAATCTATTGCATCTCAGATATGTAATACTGCAATACCACTGTTTTTCCCTGAAATCATTTATATAATCTTACTATGCTATACACTGCTAAAATATATTGTAAAGCTATTGGTCACTTCAGAAATTTGTTTGTCGCTTAGTTGGATCGATGATTTTTTTTAGGATCACATTTTGTTTTGTAATAAGCTGAAAGAGCTCACTGGCTTATAGAAAGCAACATATGCCATCTTCCATTTAAGCAGATGTTCATTCATTTGTTTATGACATGTTTAAAAACATCAGTAAGCGATTGTTTTAAATGAGAAACCAATTTAGAGGATTAAAACCCATGGACTTTAGATAGAAGGGTAATAATACCTAGTGCTGATGAATCAGCCTTTGTTATCTAGCCGTTAAATTGGAGTTAGTCATAACAGGATGTTCATTAGGTCTTCTGTCTTAATGATGCAGTTACATCACAGGCTACTGTCAGAAATACAATGCCAGCATTATGAAATAAACCAGGTCCTAAGCAGCTGCTTTATTCAAAATTTGAACACAACTAGCCTTCATGACCGTTCATGGGACTGGTCCCAAGTACACAAGTGTCCAATCTTATCTACTTATTATCACAATTCACTTTCCAAACTCAAGAGAAACATGTTGCACCTGTTCCACAATCATGCCCAAATTTGGCAGGTTCATCAACTTCAAAAAGGCAAATCTTTTTGAACTCATAACCAAATATTTGCAGACTTTGAGGCACTTTGCATCCTCAGTGGTCTATTTGCTTGCCAGTTCTCCAGAACTGGCTTTTCTCAGAGCCCTGGGACACGTGCGTCTGGCCTGCTGCCCTCAGATAAGGACAAAAAGACAGAACAAAACAAGGCCAATGAGTGCAAAGGCTGTAGTGGAAATATGCAGAGAGCCTGTGGTCATACCAAGTTTTCACACACACCATAAACAAGTTTACACACTTGACTGAATGCGGCCTGTACATCAAGTAAAAAAGGAGAACACACACACTGACAAACAGCAAAGCACTTATGCAAACTTCAATATGTGCAGCAATTAATCAGTGATCAGTGGTTTTCTTGACAGCAGCCCTCTGGGCTATGCTGTTGAATCCATAACCTTCTTCCTGATATTGGTTCTAATTGAACTCTGTGGGAAGTAGACCTTGTGCTAAAACCACACAAAGCATGAGAGTAATGAGGTAAAGGAGACACTTAATGGGACAAAATCAGAGGAAGAACAATTACGAGACATGTCAAAAGCCAATTCACCCCATAATGTTGACCACGACCAGATGATCCTCCTCCAAGGGGGCCCATTTAGCTTCAATTGGTGATTTTTGCTTATTTGCTAATTACCAGAATCTGTCAGTTAAGAGCAAAAGAAAGTGACCAGCGTGCCAAAACATTAACTATCAAAAATAGTTGCCTATTTAAGTTACAAATAAATTAATTAAATACATAAAATCATGCAATTAATTTAATTCTCCATCGTAATATTATTTCATTAAACTTTGAAAAGATATAATACTAATAGCAATTTTTATATCAATTCTGTTATGAAATATTATACATGTGATGGTTGCTTGCATGGCACACAAACAAGCTGGGAGTTCTTGGTGCCATCAGGGTTTTTGGCCATCAGACAAACAGTTAGCCATGTGGGAGAGTGCCTCCTAACTGCCCCAACTGAGGAACTGGCATCCTGCCTTTGCATTCTTGCAGCCCATGTGTTCTGGAATATATATGGCCATTCAGAAAATATTGAACAAGGCTTGAGAATAATATATGAAAACCAGAAATTACTGGCTAAAATCATGAGAATATTAAATAAAAACAAAGAATATTGAACAAAACCCTGAGAATATTGAATGAAAATGCTGGAAACGCCTTGATTTTCAGCTAATATGTATCAGTACACATTGTTTGTGATTTCCATCCGATAAGGACAGAAAAATCGTTATGGTTACATACTACATATGGTTACATGGTATTGCCGGGCATTATCTAGCTTCCCTGCTAAATAAACAACAAGGAACTACCATATTATAGCATGTACAGACTCAACTGAATGGATTTATTCCAATTACATTACTTCTTATGGGGAATTTTGATTCCCACTTCGAATGGCCTTCAGGAACCAATTAATATTGAATTCCAAAATGTCACTGTAAAGAATTAATAATATATAAATAAATGAAGTGACTCCATATGCCTACATGATGCTGTCTATATCCGCATTTGTTTGTGTAGAATGCAACATCCTTTTGACTTTGCACCATTTTTCAGCATAGCAGTGTGGCATCCGTCTTGGCCCTCAGCCCTTACAGCTTACAAACGTCAGATGCATCATGTTTCTAGATCCAAGGGTACTAGTAAAAAAAAATTTGGAGCCACTTAAGTTCATTTATTTAAGCTCGGCAATCCACAACAATTTTAATTCTCTGGGAACCCCATTCAATCACCCTGTTTATTTGGGGTCATCATCCCATCATCTGCCTCTAAGACAGCACCCACACTTTCATCAACTTAGTTTTTTTCATATGGTGTTCCTTCTGGCAAAACACTCTGCTCTGCATCTGTGGTAATGTTATGTATTTGCTTTTATTGCAGAATACACCACACCAAATGTCCACTATATTGTTGCTGTTGTTTATTATTTTTCACAGGATTTTCACAAGGTTAAATTTAAACTGGCCTATTTATTTCCTAATGCAATTCACTAACATCTTTGTATGACCCTACATGGTATAGTGTTCGACATAGATAGAAAAATCCAAGCATAGTTTTTGCCGGCAGACACATTTCTCCCATCAAATGCTATATGCACTAACTACTACTCAATCAATGATCCTATTGTTTATTTGTCAATAAATTTAAACCACAGTGCCTACACTGAGCTTCTGGACAACCAGGCTCGGCCTTTTGCATCAAGACTAAAATTCTCACGTTCACAGGGCAGTAAACGTGAATAGACTGGCCTGTGAAATACCCAGACGTGAATCCTTTTGAAAATCTATGGGACTACCTGGAACAACGAATAAGATACCAGGGAAGGCATCCACAATTCTATGCTGCAAGAGTGGCTGAAAATTAATGCTGCCTACATACAAAAACTTGTCCAGTCCATGACAAAAATCAAAGTCGTTACTTGTGGTTGAGGATGTATTACCCGATTGGGTACATTTCAGTCACAGATGACAACTGTTTTTTGCCCATTAAGCTTTTTTCTACCTCATCACAAGATAAATGCACGTGCATTCTAAATATATGACTTCATTCTCGTGCTCATCTTTAATTAATACAGTCTTAATTAGTGTACACACCGTAAAGGCACTACCACATCCATCTCTACCGCACTACAATTTATGGCCTCATGCTTTATACCCTTGTGATGCGCTCTATGAGAAAAGAGGATTAAGGGAGAATCCACACACAACACTACATAGCCAGATTAGTTGTTTCCTCAGATGAACCCCTGATTGTTTTTCTGATTATTGAAGAGGTCTGGGACAGTTCTACTATTCCACCAGCCCCAAGACCCCACATTAACCTAGCCAACGTCACACAATCCCAGATGCCTGCCCCCAGAGCAATTCAATTAACCTATGCTTTATGTGAGCAGTTCTGAATTGTCTCTGTCCTCACAAAAACCCCTAATATGTATGCAGGTCCAGAATAACTGTTCCAATATGACTTGCAGTAAGCACACAAAGTGACTGTAAAAGCTACATTTACTGTCAATATTTACCCAACGTCTATTGGCCGTCACAGCTGAAGTCCTACCATTTAGTTGGGGGAACTGTCACATTTATGTCATACTGTCCTCTGGCTTATGATACTTCCCCATTTCAGTGTACTGTGCTGTTTTCTGACAAGACAGCTGGCAGGTACATGATATGCCATTGCCAACAGGTGAAGTACAGGCTGTATTTAGAAAACTGTTCTTTTTAGGTCACCCTGTTACCAGAGTGACCTGTAAAATCACGAGTGCAGAGTAATAAGGATATGTCCTAAAAGGGCAAATAATCAAGACATTAAGCAATACCAGCAGGCAGTGCCACTCAAAACACAATTAAGCAGCAGCATAGCCATTCAGATAAACCATTGGCCATTAGAACAACAACGCCGCTCGAAAAGAAATTAGGGGACATTTCATTCATTTCAGTAACTAATTTTTGTAAGCAGTTTATATTTTTTGTGTTCAGGTTCAAATCCATGATAATTGTTAGAAGATTAAATGAAGACAATAGCTGTGTGAAGGTGAGATTCACTGAGGTTTTACCCATAACATTCAGTTATTTGAAGAGGGAGATCAAGACTGACATGGTGCCATCATGAAATTACAGCTCTGCTACAGTGGGCTTTAATCAGAAGAAAAAAAATCAGCTTTGGAAATTTTAAAAAAGCTTTCCCCAACTGTGCTGTACTGCATTGATGTAACACTTGGCACTACAATATATGGGACACAAATGATACTTTTACAATTTAAATAATTTTACAAGTTATACCCGACAATGACACAGCAGAAGCCATTTAAGACTGGTCACTGGCAGATGACCAATTTTGGGGTAGAGCTAGAATCATGTGACAGTCAGAAACATATAACGGGCTGTTGGAAGCTATTTAGTGAATGAATGGCATGTGTTAGATTATTGCATATATTGAATTGAGTGTGTGTACAAGTTTATGTGCCCTACACTGGATTGGTGGCCTGTTTAGGGTGGCTCCTGCCTTGCACCCTAGGCACCAGCTCTCCCATGACCCTGTAAAGGAACAAGCGGACAAGAATGAACAAATTAATGAATAGGTTAATTAATATATATATATAATATATAATATAAAATACAATGTGTTTCAGTTGTAGAAGAGTTTTCTTATAAAGGATACACTTTTGTGCACAAAAATACTTAGTATGGGCAGAAGGTCATGATCAAGAAATATTTCAGTGGTAGCTCTGCAGTTAAGGTTTTGCGTTCAAGTCCCAGCTTTGGAACACTGCTACTCCTTGCAAGACCTTAAACTGCTTACTTCAGTTGTTAGACAGAATAGGTTATATGCTAATTGCTGTAAAAGTGTACCATGTGTATTAAAAGAGACTATTATTATATTATATAACATAACACTATTGTTGATATATACTGTTTATCCCTTCACATGCTCAATCTTTTATTGGGTTGTACAGACTCTAGTTCAACACTATTACGATGCACTTCACTAAGCTGCATTGGATTTTCTACAATGATTCCCAAGTGTTTTCCCATCCACTAACCTTTCAAAGAGCCATTACTTGATGGTAATGATCACACTCTCTTTGTTCCACAAGGGTTTGGTGATCATTACGGAAAGATGAGCAAATCAGGTGACTTACCACCACAAATAATATCCTGCTTTTCAAAAACAATAAGAAATTCTGCACTCATCTAAGTTCTATACTATTTTTTTTTCACTGGTCATGCAGCCATTTTTTTCACCCTCATCCTATTTATCATCATCATCATCAGCCTTCCAATTCCAATTACTAAGAAGGAAACTGGGACTAAAACCTGACAGGTTTCCATTTACAAAAGCACCTTGACTCCAGAGCTAGTCAAACTCTCATAAATCTCTCACGCTCAGTGAACTGATAAAGAAAGACAGCGGAAATGTGATTATCTCCACCTTTAGGTGTCTGCTGCTATGTACACTTGATATCACTACAGATGTCTTAACTTGAGTAATGGCAACAGCTTTAACCTTGGAATAAATTGGGCTACTTTAAAGTATGTGAGCACGCTTGTCTGTCTTGAATAACCCAACATGCTGAATGGTTTAAGGGTCTAGTAAATGAATGTAACCACAAACAGACAATTACTTTACATTTCTGCAGACTTTACGGTCTTTCAAATGTAGCTATGCAGATCTGTATTGTTTGGGTTAAGTAAATAGTTATACACTACTGGGTGAGTGACAAATCCTTAACCAAGTTAAGGACCAAGTTAACTCATCTGACATGGAGTCTGTCCTGGAGCAACATCAACAAGTAGGACATATTTTTTACATGATCCACTGCCATTTACAATAATGACTGTATAAAATGTTTGCTAACACAACAGATTATGCAAGTGCACAGATAACCTGTTTCAGATTTGCCAATTATTAACCTTCCACAATGAATACTATTGATGAAAAAGACAGACACACAAAAGTACACAAAAACGGAGGACTAAAAGAACACTTTCGCTCTTTTAAGAAGTCTAAAATGGCAACCATCCATCCATTATCTTCTGCTTAATCCACACGGGGTCGTGGGCCAGCCAGTGCCCACCCAGCAACTCTGGATGCAAGGGCAGGAAAACCCTAGACAGGGCACCAATCCATCGCAGGGCACACACACAGTCACAGACTAATGACCAGTTTTTAGAGACACCAATTAACCTAACACAAATATTTTAGGATTAAACCTGAGTACCCGGAGTAAACCCATGCAGACATGGGAAGGACATGCAGACTACACACAGAAAGGACCCAGGTCACTCCACCCTGGGACCTTCCTGCTGTGAGGCGGCGGTGCTACCCACCAAGCCACCATGCTGCCCCTAAAATGGTAACATTACAGGCTATTACAATGGTTTTAGACCAGCACTGGACATGCATCTTTATCACTGGTCAAAAGTTAATAAGTGAATGAATGCTATCAGGTATTTGGACTGTGTAGTAGAACCACCCTTTTGTTTGTACTTTGTTTGGTACTGGACTCTGGACCAGAAGGTCCAGGGTTTACATTTACAGTATTTAGCAGACTCCCTTATCCAGAGCGACTTACAAAAATGCATTAAGACGTCAGTAACAATCTATTCCTAATAAATCTAAACAAGAAAAATGTGCTAACCACTAGCCTACAGCTGGGTTCAAATCCTACAGCTGCCAAGCTACCACAATTGGGTCCTTGAACAAGACCCTTAATTCACAACTACTCGGATTGTAAAAACGTATCAGTAGTAAGCTGCTCTGTAAGGGCGTCTGCTAAATGCCGTAAATGTTTTGCCTTTAAAGGTGTTAGGAGGAAAAAGACCACCACAAACCATGATTATATTAGCTGATTAGCTGCATCTCCATTCAACATGACATTAAATTATTGTAGATTTGTTTAAAGTGAACATTAGGCTAGCAAATGCAATCTAAATGTAAAACTAGATCCTGTCATGATATTTCAGTCTAGAAACATGTATTAAAAGTGCCAAGTGACAAGTACAACTGTGTTTTAGCCATTCAATAAAAGATACAGGATTGTTGGCATGTTGTGATTTACATAATATATGAATAAATTGCAATCATCTAAACTATGAACGTTAGTCAATTATTGTTAAAAAGTACATTATATTGCCCAAAGTTTGTAGTATATTTGTCTATTTATTTCCACTACAACGGTTTTCACTTATCTGAGTAGGCTTTATAATAGATTTTGAAACATGAATTTGAAGATATTAGGACAATAAACTCTGGCTCATATTGGCCGTTCTAATTTATCTTAATGGTTTCTAATATAGTTAAGTTCAAAGCTCTATAAAAGCCGGCCAAGTCCTCAATCAAATTTGGCAAACCCTTCCTTTATTAACTTTATTTGTGAAGAGCATGGTAGAATGAAATACTGTTATATGCAAATTTAATATATTGAACTCCATAGCAGTAAGAAAAAACGGATCACTGTTTAGTTACCCACACCTGGCCATAAACTTATAGCCATATACTGTATTTTCCCTAGGTTTGCATCTCTTGTATCTTTGAATTTGATAAGTAACATGGTCAAAGAGCTGCAGAGAATCAATAATCACTAAGTTAGCGAGTGAATGCTCATCATTAGCTTGCTAAGTTAGCTGGCTAGCTAATTGCTATCAGAAACTGCATAAACATACCATTCTTTGTGTGGCCTCGAGTGATGAACAAGTTTCGCATGTTGCGTTCCTTTTTTTATTCAACTATACAGTATAGTCGTTGTAGTTAAAAATGCTTTGGTAGCATGTTTCAAGTCTGCACAAACTTCAATAGTGCCCCACTAAAAACATTTATTTTTAATCCCACAAATTGATTCCCCTATTTGCTAGATTACAAACAAACTGCTGACGAAAAAAAACTGAGCCGTTTTGATTCCTAACATTACAGTGATACAGCACCATGAAAGCAATAGAAAATGCTTAGTCATGTGAATATTATTTTAATGATGTCTTATAGTCCAAGTCACTGATGGCAAAGTGGAGTCACAAGTCACTGTGTTTTTTGGGACTTGGCTCGCATTCGAGTACAAGACGTGTCACAAGTCCACACATCCAATCTACAGTATTTATTAGTGCTGTACAGTATCTGAAACTCTGTTAAAAAAAAAAAAACAATTTTTTTATTAATTTGTAAATTTCATTTTTTTTATAGTATATATTACATTTCTGTTATCTCAAAACTTTGGCAAATATACAAAACAGTGAATTTCTCCAAATCCAATTACAAATCAAATGTAGTGTCTCCAATATTTGTTTAAATACATGCAGGTCTACACCTACTGAACTGTAAATATCACCTTAACCTGTGCCATCCAGATACACAGGGAATTTCCTGTTTGGTGCTAAAGAGAGATCACCTGTTGGTTGTTGGCATTGTTCACATGACCGAAGACTTATGATAATATTAAATACAGTCAATTTTTCTCAAAAATTCAAGAAAGCAGGAAAAATACACTGACCACATTACAAGCAAAAAATCGTGACGAAATAAGCATGACGCAACTCTAACAAGACTTTTATGATTTTATTTAGGCAATGGAAATTGACACTACTAACACCGTGATCCCCACAATCTACAACGAGACCAAAACCAACGTCATGGAATCACTGTAAGCTGGATTTTTTTTGGAAGTTTCACGTGTATTTGGCTGTAACTAAAGTTAGGGCAACAAACGCATATAATCTTTACACATTTATTTAAAGGTAAATGTTATATACTGCCAACACACACAGTTCTTTTTATCTACACCAGGCCCATGACGTTGGTCTGAGTGAGGGAAAAGTGAGAGCATGTCTGAGGCTAGTATATGCAATGGAGTTCACTCAGCTTAAGCTGTTGTGAGTTTGTGGAGGTTGTGAGATAACATATAACCCAGTGTAAATCTGCCATTGCTGAGCCCCTGATCAAGACCTGTAACTGATTCGATTGAGTCACTATGGATAAGGCCACTTCCGGAATACTGCAAATTAGTTCTGCACAACATTGGAAAATAAAATAATATAAGAATGATTAAGGTGATGTTTAGGAAAGTAAATCTGCATAAATCTGCAAAATAATAGTTTTCAGCACACTAAGCACTTTTTTTTTTTAACCAAAGAACACACAAAAACTACAAGCACAAATGAATTAACTATTTTGCTTTATTTCTCTATTTTCTTAATCCTGAACAAAAGCATTCAGCAAAGCATTAGACTAATGAGACTGAATACTGCTAATTTGTCAGAGCATGATGAGGAAATAATTCTACTTTGCTCATTGCAACTGTAAATATATGAGCCAAATCAGAAAGAAAGACAGACTCTAGATATTTAATGTTTATTTTTCACAAGGGAGCAATTATATTGATATGAACAATAGCTCAATGTCGAGAACTGCAAACACAAAAGCAGGTGAGTGCTGTGACAACTAGGTGGGACATTATGTAGTTTCAACGGTTGGCTCACCATGACATCAATGTCATGTAATAATAATAGTGTATCAATCCAGACTAGCAGGAAACACCTGAGATCCATTAAACAAGAGTAATGTATGTTATATCAGACATACAGGGGTTAGACAATGAAACTGAAACACCTGTCATTTTAGTGTGGGAGGTTTGTGATGTATTAAGAGAAACGGTA
>JAVSBV010133815.1:0-17139 GCA_033117975.1 Parotocinclus spilosoma | reverse complement strand
TGTTTCTCATTATTTTCCCATTCTTATTATACGTCGTGGGTTACACCTATCCCGCATACTTGGGTCCATAATTAAAAGCACCGACCGCTACCGTAACAATAAGTGTTTAAGGCATGTTTTGATCCTCCATGCTTACTCTAACGCATAAGTCTGGGTTACAGGGTTAGGCCAATTGTATCTATTCAGCTTTATTTATATTTTCCATTAAAAAGTTCTTTAAACATCTAACAGATCTAGGAGGTGGGCTTATTCCTCCATCTGACCTTACCTCCTGTAGAGCATATGTTCTCTTGATCAACTTAAAACTCGGAGCTTATCCTACATGTGCATCAACTCTTTAGCAGAAGGTCAGCCCAGAATATGGAGTTCAAATAAAGATGGTTTGATCTGAGAGATGCAGATACAGGCTTTAGGAGCAGTATGTGGTATGTTGTGAAAAGCCTGATAGACAGCTCATGGCACAGCCTTAAAGATCGATCATAAATCTCATGTGATCTGCCCGCCCCTACAACTGCCTTGCTGTCAGTTTGTGTATCATGACTTGTTGTGTGCCAAGGTGAGGTTTTTGCCTACCTACATGCCTCATATTATCCTCTTACAACTTTTGACACTTAAAAGAATTCGAAAAAAATATTTACCAAATCACAACTTATAACCCTCCATTGAAAGTTCTGATTATAATTGAGATTGTAATTCAAACATAAATATTAAGAATAGATTACAATAAATTAAACAGAGAATACAGTATTATGGAGAATATCATAAAATACAAAAGGATCCCATAGCATATAATACATTAAATATACAAAAACATATTAATAATTATGATACAATCTAAAATATGAGTTCTTATTATTTTGTCAAGTGGAGTTAGAGTCGCTGTAGGGTCTTGTGTTTCTCAGCAGGTAACGGTTTTGGTGGCATGGCATCCAAAGTACACAAGAAGAGGGGAGGTCCTCTGTTGTGGTTTTAAAGTAAAATTATGATACTGTAACTGATGATAGAAGAAATGTATGTAGCTATGGATGTTATGGGCACGTGTTATGTTATGGCCAAGTGTAGCAAGTGTTTTAAATTAGTAAGCCATTACTAGCTCCTCATTTTAAACCAACAGGACTCACTTCCATTTCTCATTTCTATGGGAACATTTAGTGGTATGTTAGGCTTCTTTTTCCATCCCAGGCCATGTCACCTTCTTGTATGGATTTGAAGAGATTTTTTATTCCATGGAGATACAAGTGTTATTTACATGCTGGCTGCCAGCTGGAGGTCTTTTCGGTGTGTTTGAATTCACCTTTCACAGGAGATTTGAGGCCTGTGCGATATAATCATCAATCAGCTTGGTTGGCACATGTGCCTGAAAGTCAGCTTGGTATGTAACATCTCTTTTACACACATGCACCTTCACAAACCAACACCCAAGCTAATCCAAGGCAGAATTCCTCACATTTCTCCAGGGAAAGCCTTAGTGTCAGGATCAAAGGCTGCAGCCTTTGAAATCACTTCTTTGTGAAAGCTAGGAAGGACACTTGAATTATTTATTCACCCATAAAGCACAGACTGTTGTCATGGAAGCTACACATTTCATCTCAACTCTGGTTTTCATAGGAGCTTGGCTGTTTGTCTGTAGAAGCATGTGAAAGTTCTTCATGGTTGTTCTTCATCCTACAGGTGAAAAGTCTGGCTGATGATCTGCTATAGTGCAATGGGAATAGTTGCTTTCACTGGCTCAGTTCACCATTACACTGGGCGATAATTGTGTCTCTGGAGAGAAGTGATTACAAAAACAAAAACACTAAATGCAGGTGCCAAGTTCTTTTATAAGTACTGTTCCAAATTCAAATTCTATTTATGGTGCATTGCTCTTAACTCCTTTCTGTCAATCAGGGATCATAGGTTGCTAGGTACTCATAGTATGACCAACTGATCAATGATGTTGCGCAAGCAGCCCCTTTGCAAAATTGCAATGCTTTTATGGCATCATAACTTATACTGATGTGGAGAAAATGGAGTGTAGGTTTCCATGTGTCATATTCTTTCCCTCATTTTACAGTGATATTATAAAATCACAAGCCACTTTATATGGTAAGTGAAAATTATAAATAGGCAATAACTGTACAAACAAGATTTGTACCTAATAAAGTAGCTTGTGGATATATGTTAATTTGCTGGGGTACTAGCCAATCAGAGGTTAGTGGGTATGTGCAGCTCCCCATGTCATTGTAACAGCAGCATTTTGCAAAGCAACAATGGCATCACACCCTCAATGGTTATATACTGTAACAAGGCCAGACACAAGGTATTTTCTCCTTATGTCCAATGTTGCTCCCAGGGTTCAGTGAGACCATGTCAGCATTAAGCTTACACTGGTATGAGGACTGGATGAAACAATTGCATCACAAATCAACAGTCTATGTTGAATTTGTTGGCTCTTGTTAAATGTCCAAACCCTTTTCTTTCCTTCACACATAGTATCCAAGCTATAAGCCCAACACAAACAACAGTTACTGTAAAGTAGTTCTAGGGTTAAATGATGCTCAATAAATATCTAAGTAGCATTCTGGACCACTCATTGTTGTCTATTGTCTCTCAAGTGGGAATTTGGGAGCCAGAGCTTTTTACTTAATACACTGACCCCTAAAACACTTGACACCCCTTTAACCCATGCTCTCACAGAAAAAAGTGTAACCATAGAACAGAGAAATACTGACTCTGATGCACCACTGCCAACTGAAATCCAGCTGATGTACTACTGCCAACTAAAAGGTGCTGTTTAGTTTTCCCTAGTAACAACCAAATCTTGCTTGAGCATTCTGGGAAAACAGATTAACTAACCTCCTGGACTACAGCCTTGCTAAATACACCCAGGAAACAAAACAAGACTTAACCAAGTCACCTATCTGAAAAAGAAAAGATCACTCTTTGCAGGTCTAGAAAGATGATTCCGTGGCTCTGAACTATTATTAGGACCCTTGTCAGGTTAAATCCCAGCTATGTGAAGCTGCTACTGTTGGGCCCAGGAGCATAGTTACAGCATTTAGGAGATGCACTTATCCAGAGTCTTTTTCACACCAGAGAAACAAGGCAAAAACAAAAAGAAAAACAAATCTAAACTTTAATTAGAGTTATAGAGGAACTGACTAGATCAACAGATGTTTTTTAACCTGTTTTTATTTGTATTCATATCACCAGTAGGAACGCTGTGTTACCGCAAAGTGCATATAGGATTAGATTATGCATTCCTAGATGATGCAAAATTGCAAAATGCAATCACATATAGGCCCAGTTAAGCCTGAACTTTACTGTTGATACATTTGTCTGGGTTTTTGTTTTAGTTTTCATGTAGCATGAAAATCTGGTTTATACTGCCAAGTACTCTGATTCCATCCTACATTCCAAATACATGTATGTTGGGTTAATTGGAGTTTCCAAAGTGCCCTTGGTGTGTAAGTGAATGTGCCCTTTGATGGATTGGCGACCTGTGTAGGGTTGTTCCTACTTCGCACATTGTTATTAGATTTAAGCAGGTAAGAATATAAATGAATGAATGAATGATTTAATGAATGATTCAATGCTGATATTAAATATTGTAAAAAGATCAGCTTCTGGTAATGCTTTCTCCTGTCCAACATTCTGAGAAATAAAACACAGATGGAACTAAATACAAGTCTGTTCACCTCAAGTGACTTAAGGGTAATGAAAATGTACTGTTGGGAAAATAAAAAAAAAACAAGTTTCTTATTTGCCCTAGCAATGTGGCTGTTGGTAAAGAAATAGAGTGCAAAATGTACATTTTATTGCTACCAAACGATTTAAATAGTACAATTACGTTCAATCGAAAGTAAATACATGCTATAGCTTCTCTCTACAGGGAAGCAAATTCAAACCTATAGTTCTACTACTTCTAATAAAATTGCTTCCCAGTTTTATGTCTCCTCAAACCCGTTCATCATCACAGCAGTAACATGCACGCTCCTGCCAGTTTCCCACTACCCTCTGGGTGGCACATTCTGTTTCTGAGCATGACATTTTCCAAACTGCTGTCTGAAGTTCTAAGAAATTAAACAACGGGAGAGGTAAACGCAGGTCTGTTCACCTCACATGACCCACAAGCAATGGAAACGCATCGCTGAATCAGAACTGACGTGACTCTTCGCCTTGGCATGCGGTGCCTCGTGCTAGATTCTCGTCTGGTGTGACCCTCAAAATGAGGCTGTTGCCAAGGCAATGCGGTGCAGACTTGCTTATCAATCATGCTCTCCATCCACCTCACTCACCATTTCCTCCCTCTCGTGATCTCTGCTTTGTCTTGCCTCAGCACTGAACCTGCTGCCCTCCTGCTGTCACATCCATCACTTACAGGCCTTTGGGATTGATCACAATATTGATTCTGGCTATGCTGTACACACCCATCTTCTCTAGAGATGTTGGCCTGGCTAGCTCATTGCTTTCTGCCATCCCTGTTTTCCTGTAAAATGAGAAATTGTCTGTTAGTCTGGAGCAGGAAGTGGCTATTGATTTCATGATTTTAGCTAAAGGCGTTGCTGTTTCCAGTGGAGTTCTGTGATGCCAGACTGATACGTGATACTGTCAAAGGCTAAAATAATCTTCTGAAGCCCGATTAGCATAATCAATTATGGTCCAATCATGAAGAGAGCATAGTCTAGCTTTTCAGGCGCTATCAATAAGAGCTGCCGTAATTTCATAGAACTCTTGCCAATTTCATGTATACCTTTTATGTATACCTGCGTATCTTTTTAAGGCGGAAGTAGCACTTCCAGACAGCCAATTGATATTCAATTGAGGAGAATGTGGGCCTGATATAGCTAATATTATCACTATTAATCCACTTAATAATAGGAACTTCGTCTCAATGCAATCATCTACAACAGCATTTTAGAGTCACTGCAGAACATGTCAAGAATAATAAATAAAAGTTATGACAATAAATGACAGTATGTCAATATTATGACAAACTCACATTTCAAAAATAAATGTGTAAATAAACTCATAACAAAAAGATTTCTTAATATTTGAGAATAAAGCCGTAGTATTTCGAGTTACACTGTTACATTGTAGCTGTGAAACTGATGGGTGCAGATGATTTAATTAAATTATACTCTTGAACAAAATGCAGTACGTCTCCTGACACATCAGAATCAGATTGTTGTGAGTGTATGAACACTGAAAATGCTGTGCAAGAAAGAGTGTTTATTCAGATGAAAAAAATGAACAGACTTTGATGGAATTGGCTCTGTTGTGGAAGGAGAAATCACAGGCAATCGTCGTCTACAAGGCTCATTTCATTCACACCATTAATACATGGCCATTCTAAGAGGACATGTTGTTTAGTCATCATGTCATGTCGATGGAAACAAGACAAACAAATAAGAACTCAAAGTTCCAGTGACTTTATTTTTGGACTATTAGGACTTTGTTCACAAAATATTACTCATTTATTCTCAAAAAATATTCTCAGCCTGCTTAATACAATTCAGGGTTGCGGGGCAGGTCTTTTCCAACATCTCAAGGCAGAACAGACACATGCAGTCAGCAGTTGACCTAATGCATGTCTTTGAAATGTGGGAGGAAACCTGATTGTCCAGAGGAAATCGACATGGACACGTGAAGAACATGCAAACTCCACTAAAACTGGGACTTAAACCTAGGTCTTTGAGGCTATGAGGCACTACATATTATTCATTCATTCATTCATTCATACCCGCTTAATCAAATTGAGGGTAGCACAGGCTAAAACCAATCCTAGACAGGCTGCCAGTCTATCACAGGACACACACACATACACACACACTGGAACACTTTAGAGACACAGTTGACCTAACACATGTGTTTAGAATACGGAATGTAAATGAGGTACCAGGAGAAATCCAACATGGTCATGATGAGAATGTGTGACCAGGAAGTGTACTGGCTATAGTAAAGCTGCGGCTACACTAGACATTTGCAATTTGTGTGCCTCTGCAAATTAGAAGGGGTCACAGTAGGATCAGAAGTTTGGTGAAACAAACAGTCTTCCATTTTAGTATAGCCTTGGCTAGAGATATTGCTTCCCAGGTTATGGAGACAGTGTTCTCCTTCTCCTCCTGCTTCCTGTCCCTGGATATGGTAGAGTGAGGGGACTTGTGTGACTCCACGGTGAAAACCACAGAATCACTGATGTTGAGGGGGATAAAGACGGGGTTATTTCGGAAGTCCACCACCATCTCCACACTCTTATGGGTAATCTGCACCAGGTGGTTGTGACTACTTCAGTACACCAGCTGCTCAATTTCCTTTCCGTAGGCAGACTTGTCAACATTGGTTATGAGGCTGACCATGATGGTGTCAGCTGCAAACATGATCTTTAAAGATGGTTCCATTGAGACAGTCGTTGGTGTAGAGACTTAAGCAAAGGGACAAGAGCACACAGCCTTGTGGCACTCCAATATTCTGACATATGTTTTTCTAACCTTAGATTCAGTCACTTTTTAGTAAGTTAAGTAAACCAATGGTTCTTTATGCATTCTTTAATGTTCTCAAGGATCTGCCCTAAGCAGCTGATCAAGGTCGTGCATCTGTTTGGTTCTTCTAGATTTCGCATCTTGCCTTTGATACTCTAGATTAGAATAAGAAATTTGTGTTTCCTGCCTTTCCGATATTGAACTTCCAGACATAGACAGGGGATTTTTAATTATGGTATGTTTCATTTAGTTTACCCTAATTTTAATAAGCAGTGTAGTATTAACCTGGTTTGAATCGAATCTGACAAAGAGAGTTTTCATTTGCCTTGGGAATACTGTGTCTGAAACTGTTGAACTGCTGAACGTGGTGTCCTACAGGGCTCTGTTTTTGGTCCTCTTTTATTTACAATTGACATTCTTTCTATGGGCTCTATTATACATAAATACAACCCTTGGTTTCACCGCTATGCTCAACTTTATTTCAGCTTTAAATGCTTTCCTTCATTTCCATTTGATCCTCTCACTGATTGTCTTTCAAACCTGAATTCCTGACTACAGGTCAACTTTCTTAAGTTCAATTCTCAAAAGACTGAGTTTTAGTTTGCTGGCACCAAATCTGTGCTTTTTGCCATTTCCACTTCCTTACCTATCGCAGTTGTGTCTGTTTATTTGTCGCCTACTATCCGTAAACTTGGTATTCTTTTTGACTCTACTCTGTTTCTTCTCACATTCCTAAGTCCTCTTCTTACTCTATCTGCCCAGGCCAGGTTAACAGCATCAGTAACAGGCCTGTTTACTCAGTATGAACATTGCAGTAGATGGAGCAAGGGATTTGTGATATGCTTTTGGTGGGCTCATATCAGGCATTCAATGACATTCATGACCACAGAGGTCAGGACGACTAGACTGTAGTCATTTCATCCTTTAGTGTTCATCTTTTTAAGGACTGAGATAGTGGTAGAGGGCCTGAAACATGTGGGACCAGAGCACAGCTATAATGATTTGCTGAAAATTTATGTGAAAATGTGTGCCAGTTGATCACAGGTGAATGTTAAGATTAGATCTGGACATAAGATCCTACTGAGATGGGTAAGGGCAGAGGCGAGAAAGACAGGGAGAGGAGTAGAGGCTTGTGAGTGTATGGCCTGAAAATGTCCTTTGCATTTTGATCTAGAGGTCATTGCAAAGCTGATTTAGGAGAATGGAATGGGTTTTTCACGCTTTGTAGTTAGTAATCTCCTTAAGGCCTTTTCAAACTGAAGTTGGGTTGTTAGTCACAATGTGGCTTTTCAGTTTGTCTGAGTGTTTTCTTTTTGCTGCTTGAATCCCTTTCTTTATTCTCTACGCAGTCGATTTGTGAAGAGTTTTGACCTACTCTTGAATGTCACTGCACTTTTTTTTACAGTGCAGCCGAAAACACAATCGCAGATTTCAAAATCAGATGTTTTTACTACTGTATTCATAAACAGTTTTCTTTACAAACTGGGAAATAATCGACCAGACACTTGCAGATATAAGTAACTCATATAAGCAAACTCAGTTTTGATGTAGAAAGAATCAGACAAAAACATAGTCAAAACAGGCTAGGGTCAAAACCAAGATACCAAAAACAAGCAGACGAGTTCAATGTGGAAGGTAAATGGGAATACCTTTAATCACAAAATGAGGTCAAAACACTAGAAGGTTGATAACTGGAATAGCGCTTGGTATGCACAATGTCAGTACTTCTTAATAAGTGAAACCAAAAAAGGGTTTATAAAGAACATGTAATAAATCACAGGTAAAGTAATTCAGTACTCAGCTGAACTGTGTTTTTGAAGCTCTCTGTGATTGGGTGACAGAAGGCAGCTCTATGTGACATGCTGGTCAATTATATTATGGGCATTGGAGTTTAAAGAGTCAGACAGCATAAAAACCTCATGTTTTGAACTCGTCTAGCTCGTCTATCAGCAGAAAATGTTCATTTATATGATCTCTCGCAAGAACATATGCAGAGATTTAAAGTCCTCTAACCTGTTATCTGAACCATTAGCTCCCAATTTAGTGCATGACAATTTGATAACTCAACTTTATAATTGAATTTTCAGTATAAGATCGTGAAAGCACATGGCATTTAATACGATAAAGATGTTACATTTTGCCCATTAAGCATATTAGAGCCCAGCGTCTAATCAGAAAGTATCAGGTCTCTAACATTATCATGCTAACATAATTAAAAGTAGGATGATGTACAGTACATGTATGTCAGAATAAGAATGTTTACCAAAAAATTCTTTGAACAAGTTCCCACTTATTGAATATCCACTACTACATCTATTTTAAATTGTGCATATGGAGTGGAAGATTCAACTGTATTAGAAGTAACTATCTTGGCTTACAGCTGGATATTTAACTCACCTGAACTGTGGGTGATCAATTGGTATATTTAGTTGATTTTTTTTATTTATGCAATACAATTGTCAGAAAAATCTTGTATTTTAGCTTCATCCCTGTAGATTATGGGTTAAACTTGTTTTCATTTAGACAGGGATCCCAAACTTGGAAACACCCAATAGAGAACTCCTGTTGTCAGTGTTATATAGATCAAAACATTGCAAAGTTGTGTTCAGTATACATTAATGAATAGTGTAACTTCCATCTAAATTAAGAATTAAAATCTAGTTTGTATATTCAGGATAAGCTAGATAGTTGCCTGTGTGTTATATTTACAATACGAGTGTCTGTATTATTATAAGCTTCCACAAATATGAACTAACATGGACAAGTCAGCTCTATGAATATACTTATTACCTATTAGTCCATATATAGTGATAGGAGCACCGGTGGAAAGTATTACAAATATGCTTGGCATTAATAAATGCAATATATTTAATGCAGACCAATGCATTTATAATATCTGGATTTGGTTTATGCCAGCTATTGAAACGCTGCTGTAGTAATTGTAGAACAAATATAAAGCACAACTTTGTTACTACTATGTGTACCTCTCGTCTCTGTGGCTCACACACACACACACACACACACACACATAAACACACACACATATACACACACACATATACACACACATGCTCAAACAGAAGGCCCTCAGAGTTTCACACAAAAGCACCCAGTTTACAATGTCGTATGGAAAAAGAGGCATGTTTCAATTAGCAACTGAGCGTGTGTTGAGGGGGTATAAACGCTGGAGCTCTGGTTACATGCGGCCAAGCCTCGTTTGCTGAAAAGACCCACAGATCTATCAAGCAGTCCGTGGAGACAGCCAGTCTGCCACACCAGCAACGGCATGTGTATGAGTGTGTGCATACGGGTGGGCGCACGAGGGGGTGTGTAAACACTGCTGTGTGTTTGTGCACACGTACATGTATGTGTGTAGAGGATCCCCCTTGGTATCTGCGTCAGCACCACTGGTTTACTGCGAAAAAAATGACTCTTGGAAAGTCAAAATGAAGAAACAGAGGTCCTCTGTGACCCCTGGTCTAATTCTCCTGTCACCTCCAGACATGACTGAAATGGAATCAATGTACAGTATGGTTCAGTGTGCACTTTTCTTTAGAAATAGTAATGGAATTATAGTCCAGGTTGTACGTGTTTCTGCGTTTGACATTCATTTCAGTGACTGTGGAATGACAGCTGTCTTTTATGCTCTTCCAAAGCTGGCACGGAAACATAGCTATATGGATTTAATTAGTCAGATTGTACTAATCGTTGAGTCTATACGACCGGGTAATGGAACAGGGCAGGAAGAAGGAAGGAAATAATGAAGGGGTATAAGTGAGGGAGAGAAGATTTGCTCAGTAGATTTTAATTATTTATATCAAGCATATGAAGATGAAGCATTTTGTCTGCATTTTTGGCAGTCAGTGTCAACTCTAAATCATTATATAAGGTGGATCTCACGGCCCAATCTTAAATAAGCACAACGTTGAAGCCTAAATTAAGAACTGAAGTGCACTCGTTAGTTATTATAGCAGTGGCATCTATATTTTGCAGATACAAAGCTACATCAAAATATGGTATTACTTATGCGAAGTGTTTATTGTTAATCCTGTCAGCTGGTTGCTCATAGTATTCATATACATTACACATGAATGTGCATATGTTCACCTTGTTTAGCAAGCATTAGTTTAGTAGAAATCGACAGTAAAACTGACGTCTTAAACAAGAAATGTTGACATACAGAAAATACGGTAAAAAAGTAAAAGGCAAGTGATATAATACATAATAAATCAAATAAAATACTTTAACGGGCAGCACGGTGGCTCGGTGGGAAGCACCACTGCCCCACAGCAAGAAGGTCCCAGGTTCAATCCCAGGGTGAAGCGGCTTGGATCCTTTCTGTGTGGAGTCTTCATGTCCTCTGCGTGGGCTTACTCCGGTTTCCTCCCACAGTCCAGAAATTTGCGTTTTTAGTAAGTTGGTGTCACTAGAGTGGCCCTTATTGTGTGTGTGTGTGTGTGTGTGTGTGTGTGTGTGTGTGTGTATTTGTGTGTGTGCACCATACGATAGATTGGGGTTGTTCCCACCCTTGCACCCCATGTGGATTAAGCAGAAGCGATCTTCTATCTACAATCTACAAATTTTGGACTGTGTCACATGTTGCTGCTTGCTTTCAAAGCAATGAGTGTTTTTCAATGCATTTAAAGCTATTACAAACACACTCCCTACGTGTTCTGATTTGACGCCTCACAGAACCTGCCGTGTGTGAAACATGATATCAGAAAACATTTCAGTAAATAAAACTTCTACCTCTACAACCACTACTCAGTCATGGCTATGGGATTCCAAAATCAGCTGGCAGGATTCAAACTGGTACACCACAGTGGTGGGCTAACGAAATGCCACAGTATCACTCACGTGAAAAAACGTTTTGCATATAGAAAATAAAAAGTAACAGTACACTTCCTCTTTAAAAATATACTGTAACCAATACATTTTTGTTTCTTACACTCTTGCTTTCTTGGTTTTTAAGCAATATATTTGCTCTTGTAAGAAATAAATACTGCGCATTACAAAATAAAATTGTTTAGTCGAATGACGCTTCCGCAAACTTACCCACCCCAATGTGGATGCACATATGAGTTTATGTGGCAGCTGTGACAATAAATTCTGGCTTGGCTTAATTAATATTTGCATTTCAACTACAAATTCCATTTCTCAGTCTCACTTTCAATGACTCCACTGATCACACTGAGCTTGCCATCAGCAGGCCACACAAAGTCTCTGCTTAACTATGTGGATTTTGGGGGGGAGACGGTGCACTGATCTGCCATCTAAGTGACAGGTGACACCACACACATTAATCCAGCGGGCTAATGGAAACACGTGGAGTGTGCCGTGTTCTGTCTATGCTCCCCCACCCCTCCCTGCGGGGGGTAGTGGCTGATGGAGCAGCCCTCTGTGACTTCCCTCCTCCTTCCTCTTATCGGTCGCGCTAATTGCTCCTGCATCCTGGTCCCCATCAGAAAGTGGGGGAGGAGTAAAGAGCTACTGCCTGCCATCTGTTCCTTCTTCCAACTTCGACCTTCCTTAGGGAACTCTTGCTGCATTTCATCCCCCTACTGGTCTGAATATATCGACTGGGTATGACACGCACTCACCCTGTCCAACACTGACACATGTTCATACTTACACATAGACGCATACACAAAAGGCCTGGTAACAAGTGTCTGCCTGCATTGTGTGTGCCGTCATTGTTCTGCACTCTGAGTCATTAGTGTAGTCTGTAAATGACAGCACAGTACACAGATTGGGTTTCTGTAAGTGGCCTAGTGTGACTCTGACTTGTATATGCTGTCAATTCATCTTTATCAACAGGGAAACTGAATGTTATGTTGTGTTGTGTTTGACAAAAAGAATGTTGACAGGGAAGGGTGTTATTGGAATTGTTTTTTTCTCATTTAATGTTTAAACTACCACATACAAGTTCCTGATCATAATTTAGTTTTTACACTTTTCAAAGTGCAAATAGTACAAAAAACATCCTGGTGCTTTCTACTAATGTCATTATCCTGATCAATTTAAGTGGCAACAACAAGCTTATAAATATAAGCTTATAATAAAGTTTATTTTGTTTATTTATGGGGAAGCATGGCGGTTTGGTGGGTAGCACCGCTGCCTCAAATCAGGAAGGTCCTAGGTTCAATCCCAGGGTGGAGCGGCCTGGGTCCTTTCTGTGTGGAGTCTTTATGTTCTCCCCGTGTCTGTGTGGGTTTACTCTGGGTACTTCAGTTTCTTCCCACAGTCCAAAGACATGCGTGTTAGGTTAATTGGTGTCTCTAAAAGTGGCCCTTAGTGTGTGACTGTGAGTTTGCCCTAGGATGGACTGCCACCCCGTCTAGGGTTGTTCCTGTCCTTGCGCACAGAGGTGCCGGGTGGGCACGGGAATTAAGCAAAAGATAATAGAGGAATGGATGGATGGGTAGTTTATTTTGGTGTGCTCTCTTGCCACACAAAAATTCAATACACACATTCAAGCTACACAGATTCCCAATCGCCTATATATTTACATTTCCAGCATTTAGCAAACGCCTTTATCCAAGAGCAAGGCTAGACCCTTCTCGTCTAGAGTCCAGTAACTTAACCGCTAGGCTACCACAGCCTATATAAAGTAAATAGTGTGTTAAACAATGAAGTAGCAGCACCTATGTAGTGTACCATCTGTTTAACAAAACATTGAGATTCAGCTAGAAAAAAAACCCCTATTATTTAAGGCTTAATCAACGTTCTCTATTTTTCACTAATAATTAAGCACTACCACATTAGTAGAACAGCTACAACAAAAATAATTCATTTATTCATTCATTCATTTTCATAAGTACTTAATCCAATTCAGGGGGAACCATGACCCAGCCAGCCAAGGCGGGAAACAACCCTAGACACACACACACAAACACACACGTAACATGGGGACATCAATTGATCGAATGCATGTCTTTGGAATGAGAACACGTCTCTGGAACTGTAAGTCAACAATAATACAACAAAAACCATTCAGAGCATCAAGTACTTTTTTGGATATTCAAACTACATGCAAACTACATACAGGCACTGGCAAGGACTAGTGTGGGTTTCTAAAGATTTGAAAGGTCCATATTTGAATGTATATATCTTCTTTCTGAAATCTTCAACACATAAAGTTGACACCTAAATCTTAGACCTCCATGCCACTAGAGACACCTTTTAATTTATTACACTGTCTGTTGGGGCCATTTATAAACACATTGTCCCATGTTGTTGTTCAGCATTCTCTATTGTGTAACCATTTACCCTTATTTTTATTTAGTGCTGTAAATTTAGCACATGACCCCTGCTCTCCGATTGCTATTTTAGACTTACCTTAACAATACCTTGTGAGATTTCTAGAGTCCATTGCTGTACTTTAACTGTTTTCTGAACCGCATCCACAATAAGGTGTTAATGTGATGGTGAACAGACGCTAAAGCGATTTTTATGGACAAGAGAATGACAAGAGAATGACTGAGAATAACTGTTGCTCAGCCAGACAAATTTAATGTAATTGGAAAACATCTATGAATGTAACATTTTTTAAGTATATATAATGAAGAGGGGTTACACACCCACTGACCACTTTATTGGGTACAGATGTTCCATTGCTTGTTTCCACAAATATGTAATCAGCCAATCACATGCAGCACTGCTAGTACACATGGTTAAATGAACTTGCCAAAGCTCAAACTGAGCATCAGAATGGAGAAGAAAGGTGATGAAACCACATCCATGCTTTTGAACATGGCATGGTTGTGGGTGGTAGACAGGCTGGTTTGAGTATTTCAGCATTTGCTGTGCAAGTAGAATTTCCACACACAGTCATCCCTAGGGTTTACAAAGAATAGTCAGAAAAAGATAAAATATCCAGAGGGCCACAGTTCTGTGCTTGGAAATTCTTTGTTGATGCCTGAGGTTTGAGTGGATTGAAAGGCAAAAGTAATTCAAATAGCCACCTGTTTTAAGCAAGGTGTGCAGAAGGCCATCTCTGAATGCACAAGCCATCGAACCCTAAATGGGCTACAGCAGCACACTGTGTGCCACTTCCATCAGCTAAGAACAAACATCTGTGGCTACAATTAGCATGGACCAATTCAGTAGAGTGCCTTTGGGATGCTTTATAACAGGAGACTTGCATCATGAATGTGCAACTCTTGTGCTATCATGTCAGTATGGACCAAAATCTCTGTGGAATTTTTCCAGTTCCTTGTTGAATCTATAATATAATGAATTAAGACCATTCTGAAAGCAAAAGGACCCAGTAATATCCCAGTACTATCAAGCTGTACCTAAAGTGGACGGTGGGTATATAGCACAATGCAGATGCAGGTCAACAAACTAAACATGTCAAAGAAATATTTTGTTTCTTACTGTTGCTGTTATTGTTATATGATGTGGACACAGGAACATCATGAATAATATAAATACCTGGACATTTGTCTATGGATTTATGGACCTTGCTTAAAAACTTGTATTCATTGAATTAATTTATAATACGATTACTTTTGTGATATCTTTTTCTTCCTGTTTTCAGTGCAAAATGTGATTTCTATTCTGATAAATTTCTCATTGGGCAGCACGGTGGTTCGGTGTGTAGCACCGCTGCCTCACAGCAAGAAGGTCCTGCGTTCAATTCCAGGGTGGAGCGGCCTGGGTCCTTTCTGTGTGGAGTCTTTATGTCCTCCCTGTCCAACGACATGTGTGTCTCTAAAGTGGCCATAAGTGTGTCACTGTGTGCATGATTGTGTGTGTATACCCTACGATGGATTGGCACCCCATCTAGGGTTGTTCCTGCCCAGCTAACCCGGACCTCCGATATCTAAATCACTCATTTGGGTTGGTAGAGCAGCAGAGAGAACAGTTCCTGACAAATGTGATTACTCAAACAAAACACCATCTTAAAACCACTGCATCACTTCCTGTGGTCTCTGTTAATTCATTATCTTTATTATTGTGCCCTACACTTAGTTTTCATTTTTAAAATAGACTTTCTTAACAATATGCTAGAATAAAAACATTGCATGGTGTTTCATATAATGTAGTTTTAAATGTATATAATGAGCTGTGATCTTGTTACATGGGTGTTTTAGCCTTACATGCTTCATTTGCTCTGACTGAAAAGCTAGGATATTATATTAATAATAGTATGCATGTATAAGCTAATGGTAATTATTATTTAAAGCAATACAGTTAGAGTTTTACATGGACACTTACACATAAACTGGCTTTCCTCACAGTTAAATTGCATGCTGCAGGAAAATGCAGCACACCTTGAAATGTGTTGTGTTTGCATTTTTGAGCATATAGCCATGCTAAGCATTTGTCCCTACAGTGGGAAAAAGCCTCTTAATTCCTAAGGTCCCCCCAAACATCTTTTACTGTCTCCTTTTTTCCTTTCTGTGTTCCCTGCTGTAATTTGTCAGCAGCCATGTGCTAATACAGTGCAGCTGTGTGGAATCTGTCTGCACACACACACACACACACACACTAGCTCTCCATCAGCTACTAGTGACATTAAATGCCCTCAGTGCATCCTGGGGATTGTAGGATAATTACACGGTGGATCTCCACGGTGGAGGTGAGCACCGTGCAGCTCAAAGCTTCTCCTGGGAATGTGGTATGCTCATTAAGAGTAGTGAATCAACAGCACAGTCACGCACATGAGAATCAGACACAGGTTCAAGCTTTGGTGAAATCTTTAGAAACATACTGACCTACATCTGTTCAAATGAAATATTTTTGCCTGAAGCTGCTTTAAAATGACAGTTGCTGTCTGCAATATAAGAGGTCATGCCAAATGATGACCTCGTTAACAAAAATAAATTGACAACATGATGATGACTGTACATCTTCGTGTTTCCAAGTAACATTTGGTGTCATGTATCATTTTTCTCTATCACATGGTGTCACTATTGCCATCACATGGTATGAAGAGAGTATGTACTTGTCACATGACATTGGCAACTAAGGTCATATAGGTGCATCCCCATACACTAAATGGTGCCTTTTTGTCTCCTTGCTGGGTGACTGCTCTGAGGTTTAAGGTAGACTTGGTATCACCAAGTCTGAACATTTATAAGTAGCCACTAATATGATCCTCATGTGGCCGACATTCCAGAAGAAATCCCGTCTTCATCTAATGCTAAATGTAAGCGCCTGGACTTTACTAGATGCAACAGTAACTGAGACAAAAAGAGAACATTTTGGCAACACCTGCTTAAGGTGGGTTTGGTGTAAAACCAAAACAAGCATGATTATACAGAACATAACCTAATCTCCACTGTTCAGTAAGGTGGAGGATTTGTGGTGATTTAAGGCTGGTTTTTCCTTCAAAGGTTCAAAGGTTCATGTAGCATCTGGACTCCATGAAGTGCTAGGAGATTTTAAATAAAAGTCTTGCTGCATCTGCCAAAAAACTACAACAGGGTCATTGTTGGATCGTTAAAATTCAAATCCAGATCTAATCTTATTTTTTTCCCCCCAAGTCCCCGTTCGTAAACCCTGTTAAATATCTGTAGTGTTACATTTGGTGTTGGTTGGTGCTTGGATGGTGCAGCTGTCTAGACCATCACCACAAGGACCTGGGCCAAAGTCCTGGTATTGCCTATTGTTCAGATTCAAGCATCACATGTGTACAGGGTCTGAGGAAGGGAGGAATATGTCGGAAAAT
>JAVSBV010133794.1:0-17142 GCA_033117975.1 Parotocinclus spilosoma | reverse complement strand
TGGAGTGGCCTAGTCAAAGTCCTGACCTGAATCCTATTGAGATGCTGTGGTATGACCTTAAAAAGGCAGTTCATGCTTAAAAACCCTCTAATGTAACTGAATTAGAACAATTTCCTCCAGAATGCTGTAAAAGACTCATTGCAAGTTATCGAAGACGCCTGGCTGCAGTTGTGGCTGCTAAGGGTGGCCCAACCAGTTATTAGGTTTTAGGGGGCAATCACTTTTTTACACAGGGCCATGTAGGTTTGGATTTTTTTCTCCTTTAATAATAAACACCTTCATTTACAAATTGCATTTTGTTTTTACTCGTGTTGTCTTTGACTACTATTTAAACTGGTTTGATGTTTCGAAACACTTAAGTATGACAAACATGCAAAATAACAGGAAATGAGGAAGGGGCAAACACTTTTTCACATCACAGTATATGTCTAAATAGTCAAAATAATGTACAAATAAAGAGTTGTTAGATCATCTGATACTCAGACACTTCACTGGAACATATGCAGGGTTCAGCGGGGAGCTGCAAACTGTGTCTTTATCATCACGTCACTTATAAGGAGCGCTAGGTGGGGCAAACAACTCATGCCAATGCATACTAGATGAATCTTTCAGCACACTGATGATCTTGATAGAGCGTGCTCAGTTCTGTACCTTGTATTTACTAAAAAGTCTTGTACCAGAGTCGGGAAGCGTAGTTACCGATTTAATCCCGATTTTCCCGAATTTCAAATTTTGCCTGTGTGGAGTCTGCATGGCCTCCTCTTGTCTGTGTTGGTTTACTCTGTGTGCTTTGCTTTTCCTCCCATATGGCAAGATAACATAAATGTTAAGTAGGGTAAATACCTTAACAATAAGGGCAATTACCATATAGGATCACGGATACACAGTCTATGCAAATGGACGTTGTGTAAAACAATATTTGTGTGATTTCATAACTGCACATGCCTTTATCAATGTATCGTTCCATCTACTTCTAAGGTTAAATATTAGGAAATGGAAAAACGCCTCCCTCTCGGTGTTAGAGCTCTCTAGCACTCTCAGGTCACCATGACAGGAGACAAACTAGCTATTTCCTACGGAAAAACTCACCAGGGACACCAGAAAATGAACTGGCCCTGATCAATACTGTCCTCGATTTCTTCTCTTCCCCTTCACTCTATATCCCCCACCCTCGTTCTTAAGTACTGCATTTATTTAGTCTACTGTGAGGCAGCAAGATATTGAAAGCATGTCGGATTCATAGAGGCATTTACATAGGCTGTAATGTAAAATCCTGTTTTACCTGTGCGGTTTACTCAGAGTACTATGATCTCCTCCCACATTCCAAAGACGTGTGTTAGGTTAGCGGGTTGCTCTAAAGTGTCCCATTCAGAGTTCAATTCAATTCAATTTTATTTGTATAGCGCTTTTTACAATAGACATTATCACAAAGCAGCTTTACAATGATATATAAACAAGTGTCACAAATTGAATTCCCTAATGAGCAAGTCAATGGCGGCAGTGGAAAGGAAAAACTCCCTGAGATTAAAAGGGAGAAACCTTGAGCGGAACAAGATTCACAAGGGAAACCCATCCTCTTTTGGGTAATAAAAATAATTACCATTATATAATAAAACATTTAAATGTAGAGTACTAGTATAGTTTGGCTAGTATAGTTATAACCTTGCACTTGTCAGTAACCTTGCAATAGCCAGTAATTCTGATATAAATTTTAATAAATGAAATGTTTTGATTTAAAAAAAAAATCCCTTAATATAATAACATTACAAAAAAAAGAAACTACTCAAAAGGGTAGGTAATAAGTCAGTGGTGACGGCAGCCAAAAAACATGTATACATGAGATGTATTAGAGTGGTGCTTAAAAATCTGTGAACCCTTTAGATTGTTTAGATTATATATATATGCTCTAATATGACTTATAATATTGTCATATTGATCCAATATTACATATCTGTGAAGTGCCAAAAGTATGTAAACCTTCAACTTCAGTATCTGGCTTAACCCCTGATTGTGACCATTTTCCTTCCCCAGTATGAGACTCATTAGTATTACAAAGGATCAAGTGTAAGTGGGGAGCATGTGTGTTCAATTTGGTGTTATCCCTTTCAGACACACTCGTACTGGTCACTGAAAATTAAACATGGCACCTCATAGCAACGATCTCTCTAATTATCTGAAAAAAAGAATTGTTGATAAATATAAAGATTCATGAACACACTGTAGCAAATTGGTCTGCAAGTCTCTTCTAAAGATAATGCACAAGAAAGCCTGAAAACTGCTTGCTAAAGACGAGCAGACTAAAGACATGGATTACTGGAACCATGTTCTCTGGTCTTTTGAGACCAAGATAAATTTATTTGGTTCAGCTGGTGTCAAGTGTGTAAGGCAGCAAACAGGTGAGGAGTACAAAGACAAGTGTGTATTGCATGCAGTCAAGCATGGTGGTGGGGATGCTGTAGTTTAGGACTGCACGAGTTCTGTCGGCTGTGGAGAGCTACAGTTCATTGAGGGAACAATGAATGCCAACATGTACTATGAAATTATGAAACAGAGCATGATACTCTCCCTTCAGAAACTGGGCTGCAGGGCAGTACTCCAACATGATATTGACCCCAAGCACACCTCCAAGATTATCACTGCCTTGCTAAAGAAATTGGGGGTATAGGTCAAGTATATCCTCAGATCTAAACCCAACTGATCATCGGTGGGGCATTATTGAACTGAAGGTGGAGGAGCCCAAGGTCTCTAACATCCACCAGTTCTGTGATGTCATCATGGAGGAGAGGAGGAGGAATCCAGTGGCAACCTCTGAAGCACTAGTAAACTCCATGCCGATGAGAGTAAAGGCAGTGCTGGAAAATAAGTGGCCACACAAAATATTGACACTTTGGGAACAATTTGGCAATTTTCACTTAGGGGTATACTTCTGTCGCCAGTGGTTTAGACATTAATGGCTGTGTTGAGTTTTTTTGAGGGCACAGCAAAGTTAGATTTAAATGCTATACATGCTCTAGACTGACTACTTTACATTGTATCAAAGTGTCATATCTTCAGTGTTGAGCCATGAAAAAATATAATAAAATAGTTTAATGAGGGGTGTACTGACCTTTGTGAGATACTGTATGTGTATGTCTATGTGTGTGTGTGTATGTGTGTGTGTGTGTATGTGTGTGTGTGTGTCCTGAAAGGTGAAAATCACCCACATAAGCTGAGAATCAATCCTTATTGTGGATCAGTTGCTCCACACATGTAAACCCTAATATTTGTTTTCATTTGTTTTTCCTACATATAGACCAAAGGAAAAGCTAAATAAGAGTAAAAACAGAAGCAGCAACATACTTAGAATAGGATCAGCTGTATTTGACTGCGTTGAAGAAAGCCTTCCTCAAATTATTGGCACGTTGTTCTAGCTGGCATGGGGACATATTTTGGCACACCAGTGTCAAATTGGCAGTAGGAAGACGGCAACTGATAGCCTAGACACAGGGCAGGGTTAAAAGAGATAGTTGTCCAGTCTCCCGGACAGGGATGAGTAGCATATGAGAGAGAGCGAGCCCGAGAGCTTACTTCTGACATTTAAATACACCCTTAAACATGCCAGCACTGCCATATTGGACAGTGATTATAGCACAACATCCAAAACAGCTTCTTACTACATCAAAGAGTGTCAAAAACAGCTCTCTGTATATTATAGGGATGAAATAAAGATTCTGGCAAAGTACACTGTAACCCATCATTCTTATCATTATAGCTAAGCAAGTTGCAGAAAGTTTAGCAGTAGCAGCAGCGTGCCCTGCCTGTCACTATGCCATACTTTAATTAAATACAGGATCTTTATAGCAATAAGGCTACATTTAGTGTATTCTGTAATTCTCAAGTAGAGGAGGGAGTAAGTCATATATGTGCACATCACATAATTTAACTTACTAATTCCATTGACAACATTAAAGCTGAATTCAAACTTTTTGGAATAGCCACTTACGAGCTTCTTTGTACATTTGTCTCTGCTGGTATACTGTATTGTAATAGGTTGCCAGGTTTGCACACTTCAAAATAAACCGATCATTAAAAAAAAATATCTAAATCACAAATAATGGCTAACTCATCAATACTTAAAACTTACAAAATGGAAAGATTTCCATTAAAAAAAACAAATCAATAAGTCCTCCGTCTCAGTTCTAAATCATAAGCAATTCATACCAAGTGGAAGATGAGTCAATTTTAGTTAAGCAAATCTTACGTCCTTAAATATGATGTCATGTGCATAGAGTCCCACAACTGTTATCAAGCATCAAGTAATAACAATAATAATCATCCCTGGCCTTCTGTTGGCCACCACTAGGATTAAAGAGATACGAAAATGAATGAATAATCCATTGTGGAGCAAGTGGTTAGCACTAAAGCCTCACAGTATGCTTTGATTCCTAGCCTGGACACATCCATTGTGAAGTCTGCACGTTTGTCCTGTATCTGCATGGCTGTCCTCCAGATTCCAACGACATTCACTAGGTTACTAGATGTCCCTAACAGATTCCCATCTAACAGATTCCCATCTTCTGCACTGCGCTGCTGGTTAAGCCCCTATTCCCTCGGCTACGATTTGGATTAAGCATGTAATAAATTGAATGAATGAAACAGTATTTTTCAGTAGTGGCGCTCAAGACCTAAGCAGCTAAAGTTTGATTAGCTTGAGAACATCTAGGCCACCCATGGAGGATGGGTCCCTGTTGAGTCTTGGTCCTCCCAAGGTTTCTTCCTACCATATTAGGGAGTTTTTCCTTGCCATTGTCGCCCTAGGCTTGCTCAACTTGGGATTGGCCTTTTAAGACGGTGTACGTTTGAGACAATGCTATGTTGTAAAAAGCGCTATATAAATAAAATTGAATTGAATTGAATTGAATTGAGAGTCCCAACAGTGTCATAAATTATTTAAACTTTGTACTACTAATCAGAGGATTCCAAGTTTTAAAGCTACAGTTTCTTGTGCCTGTTCAAAATTTAGTGGAACCGTATTTTGGAAGAAAAAAATCTGTTGTAGCAAACTCCATGCTAAGTATTTTTGGAGTGCCCACAAACTTTTGTCTATATAGTGTATTGGCAATCCTGCTATTTGACTGGGTGAATGTAAAGAGCTCCCTCTACAGGGGTTTAACAGCAACAAAAACAGGTCAGAGAACTAAGCAAGCACTAGACCAGTGTTTCTGAATCCCCTCTGCCCTGCACAATTTAGTGCTTAACCTGTTTAAATACACAATTTTTACACAGTAATGGGCTTGTTAAAGAGCTGAGGAGTTGAACCAGGTGTGTGTGTGAGAGCAAGGAAAATAATAAAACTTGCAGAGCAGTGAGATACCAGGACCTGGGTTGAGAAAGACTGCATTAGACCAATGTAGTTTACTTCTTACAGCATAGCTGCAGGCTTCCTTTAGACTAGACGAAATTACTGGAGTCTGTATATTATTAGACTTTAAGGTGGGCATGAAAGTGCCCAGGCATAATTAAAAAACAGAGGTATGGCAATTTCCTAACAGATCCCTGAGCATTGCAGGGTAAAAAAAAAAAAAAAAAAAAAACAGGAATATCCCTGGATTTTCTGGAGACAGGGACCAAGAGGGATGTACAGAGATCAGCTGTTGTTTTGGTCGGATTCCCTGACCCAGTCTGTGTGCCAAGGAGAAAGAAAGAGAGCTGAGAGGGTGAGAGGGGGGCAATGTGTGCATGGAGGTCTACGTATACTGATACAGGAACAGAAATAGATTTGGGACGTATGCTTGCATGACCCGAGAAGATGGAGGCAGGTTCAGAACAGGCAATTCAATCAGCAGATATCAGAGTGCAGTAGCTACTCTGCCAAAATTGGTAGCCGCTAGGAGGGAACTGTGCCAGGATAAGCTCCATGTATCCACACACACACACACACACACGCACGCACGCACGCACGCACACACACGCACAGAGGCACGCGCGCACAAACACACACACAAACACACACACACGCACATACACACACACACACACACACACACAGAGGCGCGCACACACATACAGAGGCGCGCGCGCACAAACACGCGCACACACACAGGCACAAACAGGCGTGCGCACACACACACACACACACACACACAGGCGCGCACACACACAGAGGCGCACAAACACACAGAGGCGCACAAACACGCACACACAGAGGCGCACACACACATACACACATACACACAGGGGTTGACCCCCCCCCTCCTGCGTGGAACTCATTTACTCTCTCACCAGTTAAAGGAAATCTCACTAATTAAATATGTTAAGCATTTATTATTCAGGCTGAGTGGAAGCCTATAAAACCATACGCGCCCAGCCTGGCTAATCAATATGCCGAGAGTGGAATTAACACTTATCTAGGGGTCCGCTCCAAACAAAGCAGGCTATAAGGCCAACATAAACAGTCATCTGTAATTTAAACACAGACATACATAAACACACAGGTTCACACAGAGACACACATATATACATACAGACACAGACAGACACACTACAATATAATACTGACCATATCTAACAGTAGGCTTATACTTTGTAACCTAAGCAAATATGTTCAAACATTTATTAATGTATTTATTAAATCTTGTTAACAAAAATGAATTAAATTCATCATATGTCTACATTCTTGTATCAATTTATATTTACATATATGTTGTCATTTGGCTTAGTCATTACAAAATGTGTAAACATGATACAAGTTCCGAGTAGAAATGACTCCACTCACACGTTGTACCTCCTCCATCACAAATATGCTCGGTAATACCTGGACTTCACCATCGGTCCATTTGCCTGTTCTTTCTTTTGAACTTTTAGCATCGTTGTATGGCTACCGGTGTGCAAATCTGTTTAAAATTGATGGTTGCTCTCAACATAGGCAACTGTATCTGGACCAGTCACTATACACTCGCTTCTAGACCAGTCTCTGCATACTGACATCCCTGATGGTTTCTATGCACTGAGAAAAGTACCTGTTCCAAAGTAGGAGCTACAAAGATGATGATGCTATAACATGATGTCCTAAAAGCTACAATCATACCCAATTCCTGCAGTGTGATCACACGTGAAATTGGGCACTTTATTCAACAGTTCTAAGAACTATTTAAAATGTTCCTCTAGTGCATAATCACCTAATATTGTACTAGATATCAGCCTTGTGTGGGGAAGTGAAAAAGAGAAAGCAGAGAGCCTTGCATTGCTGAAACAAAGCACTACTGGTGTACAGATATCACAAATCAATCGGCATAACAGCATTGTGTGTTAAACATTCTGGGTCACATTTCCCAGAGCCACACCGTGGTTTTGTGGTTTTGGAGCTGCTCAGGCACCTGTGGGGATGGAGGAGATTCTTGGCTGGCCAGTCTGTCTATGTTTGTTTTATGGGACATATTCGGACATAGGGGCTGTGGCAATCATATGCAAATCATGGCAAGAGGCTCAGAAACACATATGCATGTAGGCCAAAAGAGGCCAGAACAAACTTAACTCTTTCCCTTAGAAAGGAAGTACTTCGGGTAAAGAACAATCCGCGAAATGAAAGCTTGTCATTAAACACTAAAGAAAAAAAAAAAAGAGACACCGGGGAGGAAATGGAACAAAACAAAAAAACACACTTGTAGGCTTGGGGGGACACACAGATGGTGGGTTGATGTATATAATTAACAGTATGAAGCTAAATAGGGCTGTAAAATGAGGTGGAGAAAATTGGGCAATGTTTTCAAGCAAGTCCTGATCACAGAATAGCCTAAGCTCAAGTGTCTTGGTCTGAAATGGGCAGGAGTGATTGGGGTTCAAGTTTCCCATCTTGTGGGCCCAGGGCCAGATAGAACGGCCAGTGTGCCTTAAGATAGATAAGTGGGGGCAATGGAATGGGCACTAGACCCTGAATGTCCTCTCTGGTTTGTAAAGCATGACACTTGGGTAATTAATTAGGGCAATATCATTGCCCCTGGAGAAAGGGGACATGTTTACATTTACACTGATAACATACAGACTTATCCAGATCAATGCACAACTGAACTGTGCAGGTAAAGGTTCTTGCTCATCGACCCAGAACTAGCAGCTTGTCAAAACCAGGATTTAAACTCTCAGCCAAATGGTAGTTCCTCAAATCCCTTTGTTATCAACAGGCACTTTCGCATTGAACTGGGTTATCAAACTACATTAGTTCCAGGAACTTTTCTGGTTTTCACTGACATCACCTGCAGGAAATCTGAAGTGATGTAGGTCCCACATTGGTTGGTGTTGTGTCTGATTCAACCGTACCAGCTCAATGCACACCAATACCGTACCAGTGCACGGGACCCTGGTGGCTGAACTTTTCTGGTAGGCGTTTGGTGGATTATTTTCAGATCAGCAGTGACAATGAGGTGTTTAAAAACTCCAGTAGCACTCACACAAACACACCACCACATCAGTGTCATAATGCTGACAGTGCTGACAATGTTCCACCACCCAAACAGGGAGGCCATGCCATTCGAAAACAAAGTTAAGAGGGTATGCAAAGTATGTAAAGAAACAGACTGTCATTGTAGAACTACACAGATCTGTGACCACTAAAAATAATACAAAAATAAGCAGAATATAAATTGCAAAACATAGAACGTATACAACTTTTGCACAGCACTGTATGTCTAATGTAACAGAACAAAAACTTCAGGCAAAGCTAAAATATTGCCTTAATTTATAACAAAAATCGGTCCCAGTTGAGACATACGTCTGGGGATTGTATTGTTTAATTTATCTCATAGCAATGCAAATCATAAATACTTACACAACAATAGTACATAGTAAACAGATAACACTGGTGACTCCACAGGGTTACGACCTGACCAATACAGCAGGATGGTGAAATTTTAAACAATGACAGCCACAGCTAGATAGTAAATAGCATAAACTTATGTTGCTCCTACTTTCGGTACAGCACTCACTTTTGAAACCTTCCTAGCAAGTCAAATAAAAATGATGAATGATGTTATGGTGAAAATGCCAATAGCAAATCAAACTGACAGTAACGGACAAGTTATCAGATAGCACTTTAGAATTACATCTATCAATAACTGTCAATAATCAGAACTTTGCAGATGAGATGATTGAGTGTGCATTCAGTGATCACTTTATTAGATACACTTCCTTTCTTTCTGCACTCACTGTCCGTTGTATCAGTTCGACTTATCCATGTAAACACACTTTGGAGTTCTGCAATTACAGACTGTACTCTATCTGTCTCTCTACCTACTTTGGGGGTCCCTTTTCCTCTGTTCTCTAATGGCCAGGACCCCCACTGATGAGGTACTAATTGGGTATTTGAGTGTGTTAGTGTGTGTTGTACTGGTAGGACTGGCTCAGACATAGCAGTGCTGCTAGAGGTTTTAAACACAGTGCTCACTCACTGTGTATAGTATTGGACTATCTACCATACTGCTCCATCATGCAGATGTAAAGTCAGAGACAGTAGCTCATCTGTTGTAGCTTATCACATTGCCTACAGGATGATGGTGGGTGGACATTTTCAGTTCAGCATTAAACCTGGTGTTTAAACCCTCCAGCAGCACTGTTATGTCTGATCCACTCATACCAGCATTGTGTTGAGAAAAGGGATGTAAGTGGTGTTTGTAAGTTGAGATAGACTACAGTCTTTAACTGTAGAACTACAAAGTGCTTCTATATGGTAAGCAAAACAATAAGCAGGAGCGAATAAGCTCTATCCCACAGTTCACAGCCATTTGAATTAATATCAGGTGTCTCCCAGAAATTTAGGGAAGGGCTCTGTAAAAGCTAAGCAAGTCCTCTTTAAAAGTTGGCAAACTCTTTTTTTATGGACTGCCAGAGCAGAAGGTTGATGAACAGACTTCCAGCAGATGTTAAAACATATTGGTACTGCTTATACTGCATCTGATCTGCTTGGAGTGAATCTACCTGTTAGCAGAAGTTCAGTCGGTCAATCAAAGCTAACAAAATAATAACAGAATACTCTTTTATATATGTACCAGCAAATGGGTATGCCATGAATTAATGTTTTAATGTTTAAAAAAAAAAAAGAAAAAAAGTAAAGCATAAACAGGAAATGCTCAGGTTTCAGCATGTTCATATGAAATTCTGGGGGCACCAGTAACTGTGGCTCATGATTTTGTTACACACTATTACTCTTTACTCAACAGAGATTCCTTTATTTTAATACATTTACTTTATTCAAAGGTTAACTTCTTTCTATGTGAGATAAACATAATAACTCACCAGAATATCTGTTATAAACTCAGTCTTAATAAGGTTACTGTACATAACTATAGACAAAACAGGATTTAAACTGTTAACTGCAATAGAGAACGATGTGGATCACAAAACATGTACACTACGACTGATTAAGTTTGTGTCAGACATATGCTATGACAGGTTAAAGTTCAAAGTTTAAGCCAGGATCAGGTTGCATGTAACATACACCATTTTTGTGGGTGTATGATATAGACAGCAAACATAATTAACATGCTTGGCAAATTTAAGACCCTTGCCTTGCTGCCATACAAATACCGAAGCACTATAATTACTATGGTAACACTTCGCTCTATGGGGATGGTTCAGGTTACTGGATATAGGGAGGGTAGGACGAGCGGGGGTTGAGGACGGAATGGGCATTAGATGCTCCGTGCTATTTGCAGGAGCCCCTTTACAGTCAGCAGCCACAGAGCACATGCACATGTGTCTGCAGAGGAATCACTTCATTATAATGATAACTACAAGATAAATCTAAATACTATCTAAATATACAGTGTGCCCTCGCCACTTTGCGGTTCACCTTTCACGGAATTGGTGCATCGTGGGTTTTCAAAACATAATAATTATTTTAAAAATCTCAAAATTAATAAAAAATATATTACAAATATTAATTCTAACAATAAAGGAATGTTCTAAATCATAAAATATTAGGATTGACAGTAAATAGCTGTTGTATCTACTCAATGTGAAGGATATTTCGGTGCTGTAAGCTCGGTACGGACGGAGCATGTGTGATATGAGAGTGGTGTATGGTGTGTTAAGTAAAGTGAACGTTCCATTACTTTAGCGTGTTTGATTATTCAACAGTTAAAAACACTACAATAGTGTATTTACTCAACGGATGAATACTCACCAAAACAAGAAGTAAGACCAGAGCATCGCCTGCCTGAGTCGTTACTTTTTTGTCTGCGTTGTTGTGTTTGCTGTTTGTGAAAGTTTCATTATAGACTGAATTCATTCAAGCCCTACGATGCCACCCAAACGTTCTGTAAGTTCTATGGCTGAAACAATGTAGAAATACTTAAATAAATATAGCGTCCCTACTTCACGTATTTTCGTTTATCGCGGAACGTAACCCTCGCGATAAACACTGTATATTCAGTCCAGCAGTGTTTTAGTCCAGAGGTGTAAAACTGAACCTTAAAAATGCACTGCCAAAAGTGAGAAAGGGCTTGTTAAAAAACATCGGAAGCCACCCTGTTCCAAAATCGAATAGGAAGCTCTTATAGAAGAACAAAGGCTGTAACAGTGATCCGTAATGAGTCTTGTGATGAACCAGGGCATGCACCCCATAATCTAAAGGGAAGGGCACCAGTCCATGCAACCCTGACCAGGAGATGCAAGCTTGCACTCAAAAATATATGCATTACATTTTACTGGTCATCATTTAGCAGACAAAGCGATTAAGAAAACATCATCTCTTTCTTACCTGCCACACACCAATGTCAGATGCAGGTTCTGAGAATGGTCTCTTGAACACGTGGCACATTTTAAAGGCATCTGAATAGACTTCTGTGATGTTGTTGAGCACTACCAGCAGAGCAGCCAGTGGATACACACAGGAGAATAGACTGACATAGCCAAACAGCAGGAACTGCTCCAGATAGTCATCAAATGTACCCTAATCAGCAGACATTCATCAAACATAGATAGTAATAATTAGCTCTAAATAGCATCAATGACCAAACATTCACTTAAAATGCTGTACACTCTTGGGTTTTAGTCATTTTGTGGAAATTAAACTAAGCATGTTTTATTGGGTCAAAAGAACATATTTAGTGTATGCAATTACTGAAAGTTAGGAAGGGCTCACAAGATAGGTGTTCATCTCACTCTCCAGCCGAACCTGGTCCACCAGAGGGAGCTCTTTATCTCCCATCCTCCTCATTCTTTTATGAACCTTTTTATTCCGTCTCCTCTGCAGCCAGTATGGCAGGAAAGCCTCCATTACTTGGTTCAGAATTTGAGATGTGATAAGCAGAGTGGCAAGGCTCTGCAACGGCATATGCATTAATCACTTTAAGCAACATTATCTTGTGCAACCGGTTTATCACACATTATAAACAAAGACAATACTGAATTTGCTAGTATTAGACATGACGCAATAAAGGGAATTAAATTAACTATTAACTACGCCAAAGTACAGGAGGAATATCAGTAACATTTGCATCAATTATTTACTGTTACACTTAAAAGGGCAATGCAAAATATGAATTAGTACATTTCTTAAATCCAAATAATGAATAGCAAATACTTTTAGAATTAACACAATCAAAAAGCTATGGAAAGGTTTACTGTATTACTCACTTGTCTGAGCAGCACCATATCTTGCATTACAAAGGCAATGTAGAACAGAGATGCAAAACAGTTGACAAAGTTGAACTGAAAAAAGCAAATATTTATTTAATTGTCCATAATTTTAGTAGGTATTCAATGAATTGTAAAGAAAGTTCAGTAATTGTCGTTAGCAAGAGCAGAATTGAAATATAGAAATTTACTGCAACCTTACCACTAGCACTTTGAGAACTAGGTGATTCTGAAATGATGATTCTAGGCGGTGATTTTCTGAAAGGAAAATAAACAGACTTAACGTTACATCAGTAAAACAGCATCTACTACAATGTTCTGTACATTTGTGCTCATAAGTTGACATACCCTGGCAGAATTTGTAATTTTCTGAACGTTTTTAAGAGAATATGAATGATAATACGTAAACCTGATCTTTTATTCATGGTTAGTGGTTTGGTGAAGCCAGTTATTAGCAAACAATTGTGTTTGCCCTTTTTAAATCATAATGACAACAGAAACTAACCAAATCACCCTGATCAAAAGTCTACATGCCTTGCAAGTTTTGGCATTATAACATACACACAAACTGACACACACATGTTTGAATGGCTACTAAAAGTAACCATCCTCATCTGTGAGCTATTTGCTTATAATTAGTGTTTGTGTATAAAAAGTCTGTGAGTTTATGGGCTCCTGACAGACCCCTGCATGTTTCATCCAGTGTTGCCACTGACGTTGTTTGATTACAAGCCATAAGGAAAGCAAAGGAATTATCAAAGGATCTGTGGGAGAAGATAGTTGAACTTTATAAAACAGGAAAAGGATATAAAAAGATATCCAAGGAATTAAGAATGTTAGTTAGTAGTGTTCAAACTCTAAGAAGTGGAAAATGAGGGATTATGTTGAAACCAAGACAAAGTCAGGTATACTAACAAAAATTTCAGCAACAACTGCCAGGAAAATTGTTAAAAAAAAAACAACAAATAACGTCAGCTGACATACAGGACTGATGTTTTGGGGATGTGTGAGCTACAAAGGCACAGGGAACTTGGTCAAAACTGATGGCAATATGAATGCAGCATTTTATTAGAAAATACTGGGGAAAAATTTGCACTAATCAGCTGTGCATGGGACGCACTTGGATGTTCCAACATGGCATTTATCCAAAACACAAGGCCAAGCTGACCTGCCATTGGCTACAGAAGAAAAAACAAAAGGTTCTGGAGTGGATATCTCAGTCTCCTGACCTCAATATCAAATGAGCCACTTTGGGGAGATCTCAAACGTGCAGTTCATGCAAGACGCTCAAGAATTACAGGAACTGGAGGCATTTTGCCAAGAAAAATGGGCAGCTTTACCATCTGAGAAAATTATGGTCCTCATCAACAACTACCACTAAAGACTTCAATACACGGTATAAAGAACTAGGGTATGTAAACTTTTTATCAGGGCGATTTGGGTAGTTTCTGCTGTCATTGTGATTTCAAAAGGGCAAACAATTATTTAGTAGTAAATGGCTTCATCCAATCACTAACCATAAATAACAGAGCAGTTTTTTTCTGTTAATTTGCTAAACAACAAATAAAATGGTGGCTCCTCAAGACATGTCCACTGATACTCCATTATTGGATCTAGTCTGGGTATAAGACAGCATGATGAAAATTGTTTTATGTTTTACTAAATGGAGACTTCATATACTCATGGCAAAAAGGGCAAGATAATATCATGTGTCTGAAATCATGTGTCTGAAATCATGTGCCTGAAACCATGTGCCTGAGCTAGAGTGTAGATATTTAATAATCACAGTCCAAAAAAGAATAAGAAGCAAAGGGGGAAAAGGGATAAGAAACAAAGGAGATAACTTACATCTTACTAAGTGACTGGTGCACATTATATAACTGTCAATGTTTTTTGTAGGCTTACCCCAGTCTGTGAGAAACTCAGCTGCGTAACGATACAGAAGATTCATGAGCTCGATCACAACAGCATAGATAATACTGGGAATAAAGAGTAGCACGCTTGTCCAGACATTTGGGTCTTCATTATAAATACTTAGTGCCCAGTTTTCCAGTACAAAGTAAATCATCATCACGTGGAGAGACAGGTACAGGCAAAATAGCACAAAGGGGACTGACACCAGATATATCCTCAAGTGTCGTCTGTGGATTGAGATACCAGAAGATATTGTTACACAGCTTATCCTTGAAGTCATAATGGATTACAAGTGCTTCTAATCATGGATTAGATTTTTCAATTTTTAATAAGTCAATAATAGAGGTTTAAAATTAGTTTGCTAATTTAGATGAATAGAGGTTTAAAATTAGTTTGCTAAGCACTACTAATTACCAATAAACAATCACGACACCTTTTCAGTTTTGTACACTTGATTTACCAGGTTGCACCTATTCATGCATCTCATTGCACAAAGTGTCTCTTATTACATACACAATACACTGTTGTGATATTTCTTTTAAGTTTACATTTATCTTACATTTACCTTGACTTATGTTTCGCTGAAGACAATATTAACCCAAGATATTTCATGTTTGCAGTGCTTGGCCTTATTTTGTTTGTTAATAAACATCCATTCCTGAATTTTAGGCCTGTAATACATTCCAAAAAGTTGATACAGGGCATTTTAGGACTAGAAGTGAAGTAAAAATTAAATAATGATGTTATTTCAAACGGGTGATTTTAAAAGGTGATTGTAATAATGATTTGATATGGCTGAGTACAACAGGCAGAGGCTCTCCAGTTTGTCGACAAATGCCTAAGAAAATTATTGAAATGTTTAAAAACAAGGAAAGCAAAACTGAGAGGAGTTTGAATAATTCAGACCAAACTTTTTCTGATTTGGGAGAATACAATTTTCCCATTGTCTTGTTGAAAATGTATGGGTATCACCTGAAAAGATGGCATGCCAACACAGCATATGTTGTACTAAGATCTTATTGTACTTTTCTTCATGTACTAATGCTGCCATCATAGAAGTGTAAATTACCTTTGCTAAGACCCTAGCTTTTTGAATTGTTGCTCAAAACAGCCTAGATGGTGCTTTACGTATTTGGTTCAAAGTACACAGCATCCAGTTCAAGAAAAAAAATAATCTAGAATACTGATTCGTTTTACCGCAATACACACTGTGATGGTTCATCCCAGATGCCTCAAAGTCCAAAGAAGTTGAGGCTACTGGGCATTGTTAACATAAGGCATATGTGAATGTAACTCTGTATTATAGTGCTTAACAAAGGTTTGCCAAAGTAATCCCTTGCTCATGTGGTTATATCAGTTAATGTTGAATGACAGTTCTTGCAGTACCGTATGATGGCTCGGAAATCACAGGAGTTCAGTTTAGGCTTAAGCCCTTGCTCTCTACACACGTAATCCTCCAGATTCCTTTAATCAGTTAATGATATTATGCACTGTATAGGAATAAAGATGAAAATCCCTTTCAATCTTTCTATAAGGTACATTTTTAAACATCATTTTCTCAGACATTTGTTGACAAACTGGAGATCATATGACCATGTTTTCTCCTCCTATCCCCTGTCCTGACTTTATTTAGAATGTGTTTCAGGCTTGAAATGCAAGAATAATTCTTTATTAACAAATGAAATTAAGCTTACCAGACAGAATATGACATAAAATTCAAAGTAAAAACACTGTTGTTTTATTTGTATTTTCCACACCATCCCTACTTTTTTTTGCTTTGGGGTTATGGTTACAGGGACTTGTATTGTATTAACAATCAATTTATTACATAACCTGCTCGAAGCGAGCGATTCTCATACATACTTGGTAGTAGAGTAAGTCGGCTCCTCGCGTCCTGTTACGGGATTGACGCCCAGAACACCATGGAATCCCGGTCGTGGTTCTTCAAATGCTTTCTTACGACTCAGAGTTCCCCAGCCATAGGCCAGCTGTGCGCTAAATCTCTTCCACACCTCCAGAAAGACCGTGGACCACACCAGATTGAAGACAGCAAACAGAACATATTTATCATAGTCCTCCCAAGCAAAGAGGTAGTAGGGGATGCCAATAAGAGCCATTGGCACCAAGGCAAAAGTGAAGTACTCCAGAAAACCAAAGTAGAGTGCCAGGCCCTCACCAAAGTAATGTCTGATATCATCTGCATCATTGAGGACACAAAAAGAACAGCTGGTGTAGAACAGCGATAAACACTGTAATCATTCATCTAACAAGTAAGCTCAGGCTCCAAATGACTGACTCACCAAGTGGCTGAAAGGACAGCTTGATCCGTTTATACCATGAAGACGATAGCCTTTTTAACTCTTCTTTATCGTGGACAGGAAAATACTGAACTAGAATCCCTTTGGACTGTAACCTACGAACTGGAAAATGGTAAAGCAAAAGTTAAGACTGTATTTTGCAGCGTTTATCCACTCACATGCTAACGGAACAGATACTAAAATATTTTAATGTACTTTCTGTTACGATCAGTGGTGGTGTTTGGGATCGGACCCAGAATGCGGGATAAATATATCCCCACGCCGTATAATAAGAATGGGGAAATAAAGATAACAAAACCAAAAC